>JBBPCX010033784.1:0-15912 GCA_037974365.1 Hydrocynus forskahlii | reverse complement strand
CATTCTGGTTCCCGGTCCAGACTGGTCTCATTCTGGTTCCCGGTCCAGACTGGTCTCATTCTGGTTCCCGGTCCAGATTGGTCCCATTCTGGTTCCCGGTCCAGACTGGTCTCATTCTGGTTCCCATTCCAGACTGGTCTCATTCTGGTTCCCATTCCAGACTGGTCTCATTCTGGTTCCCATTCAAGACTGGTCTCATTCTGGTTCCCGGTCCAGACTGGTCTCATTCTGGTTCCCCATAGGTGGAACGAGCTGCCTGAACTGACAAGAGCAGCAGAATCTTCTGAACCTCCTGAAGACTCATCTATTCAGAGAGCATCTCCTCTCCTGATGATCTATCATCTTCCTGCACTACTCTTACATAAATATTTAGTACCTAGTACTCTCCTCTGGTTCTCTCTTGTTACAAAAGGACCAACATATTCTCAAACTCCAGCCCCCACGTGTATTATGCAATTGTGTCTGGGAGTTGTGTGTGTGTGTGTGTGTGTGTGTGGTTGCTGTGTTGTGTACAGAAACACACAATGGTATTATACACGTATAGTTTTAGAGTTTTGGTGGTTTGCTCCCTTCCCTACCCCTGATGTGTTAGCAGCTGTATTGCCTTATATATTCTTTGAGTAGGGGCATTCAGCATTCAAATAACGGACTCAAAAAACGTAATACAATAATAATAATGATCATAATAATGATGATAATAATAATAATAATTGGATGGATGGATGGATGTTTTCAATTAAACAGCGACTTTCTTAAACACAAGGTCAATTTACAGACTAAGCAAGCATTCAAACAACATGTATACAATAAGATATACACAATTTAAGCTGCTATTATTATTGTTATTATTAGTAGTAGTAGTATCATTATTATTATTATTATTTATACGTTTATCATCTTTATTATCATACAGCGCGTAGCAGTAATGTGAAGTAATAAAGACCTAGATTAACTAGGACTCTTGATATTGCTTATTCTTTTCTTCTTTCCTATATTTTTAGGAAATATTCCTATATTACTTTTGTCTTAATCTCTGACTTTTCTTTGACAGGAGTTGTTTAGGTGTAACTCAGCCTGCAGTAACTTGGTTGAACAGCAGATGCTGATTCAGGTTGAAGAACAGATGTGGACTTGAGCACTGATGTATGTTGCTCTGTATAAGAGTGTCTGCTAAATGCCATAAATGTAAATATAAATGTAGATCAGTATTTCAGCATCATCCACCGAGGGCGAGTTATGAAGGCGACTTGTTTCTGAGGTGGGAGAAACGCATTAATAAGGAGAATGTAGTGTCTCAAATGAGTCCAAGGTTTTGCCTGGTTTGTGTAAGCGCTATGATATCACCATTAATATGAATAATATTCATATATCCATTAATCCATCCATCTATATGTCTCTCACTCTTTCAGTATCTATCTAACTATGTATGTATGTATGTATGTATGTATGTATGTTTGTATGTATGTATGTTTGTATCTATCTATTCATCCATCTATCTATCTGTGCCTCACTCCTTACTCTTTCTGCCATTCAGTATCTCATGGGTCGTGTGGGTTATATATGTTGTATAACTATGTTTGTGAAAATTAAGAATCTTGAATTCTGAATCATCCAAAGGGCTGTTTAATATCAGTCTGAGGAAATTTACCCAGAGTACCCCCGCCCCCCCGGTCACAAGCTGATTGATATTTAGTTCTGTTGTGTGTCCTCGTGTCCTGGAGGTCTGCCATGTTGCCGGAGCCGGTGAAGGGACCCGATCTGTCTGTGAGCTCCGGCCACATCTTCAGCCGTCTCTCTCCATTTGGTCCGCAGGGTGGGGTCGGCTCCCCCCTCCAGCAGAACACCCAGGACCTGCTGAACAAAGAGCCAGCACAGAGGAAAGAAAAACTGTCTGTCTTTCTCCTAGTGTAAAATTATTTATTATTTTTAAATTTTACACTAGGAGAAAGCATGTATTATGACATTTTTCCCATCCCTGATGTTCATTCAGTATGATAATCAAATTGTAACATTATATACAGGGAGTGACATAAGTGGTACGCAAGGACAAATTGGTGTATGTGGTATGCAAAAGCGCCGTTTTCAGTATTCACAGGGCAAATGCATACCTAATTTGTATAACTTCAAATTATATAGATGTTTCTGCCCTGCCCCGTCCCGGCCCGCCCTTCGACTTCACGGGCTGAGACACGGCCTAAACACAGACCACTGCGCGCACGACCTCCCCTTCCCCCCCACCGGAGCTACGGCCAAGGCACAGAAAAAATGATCAATTTTGGTGTGCACCAATGGACCTCTTTCACAACTTCCACATTTTTGA
This sequence comes from Hydrocynus forskahlii, assembly GCA_037974365.1. Taxonomy (NCBI): domain Eukaryota; kingdom Metazoa; phylum Chordata; class Actinopteri; order Characiformes; family Alestidae; genus Hydrocynus; species Hydrocynus forskahlii. The sequence continues at coordinate 13,592 of JBBPCX010033784.1, read as the reverse complement.
CCGGAAATACATAATCGTAAGGTATCTTTCCAACGAGCCCAAGCATGAAGCTCTACTCCCCATGGGAGCGGAGCTATTGGCATGGCTCCGCGGGGCAAGCACCGATCCCCATGAAACGTCACAGTTAGATAGGGATCCATGAGACCTTTCCAATGAGCCCAAGCACGAAGCTCTCCTCCACAAAGAACCAGAGAAACTCACACGTTAAACCTCACCAAGCTGTCCCATTACTTTTGACCCACGGCCCTTCGGAGCGGCATAGCTCTGCGGAGCAAGCACCAATCCGCATCAAACTTTACAGTTAGATAGGCCTCCAGGAGACCTTTCCAACGACCCCTTGTTTGCCATTCTAGCCCCCCGGAGTTATTAGCTGTAAACCGTTAGAGCCGGAGAGCATTTAAAGGCGCGCCTGTCTTTAAATGCGCTCCGGGTCTAATGGTGCATTTCTCCCCGTAGCTCGGCCACGGAAAAAACCTACCAACTTTTACAGGGACCCTCAGCTGCCCAAGACCAATGGAACATGACCGGCGAAACTCTCCTCTGCGGAGAACTGGCGCTACAGTCCCGTGTGCACGGACTTTCCGAGCGGCATAGCCCTGTGGGGCAGGCACCAATCCCCATCAAACTTCACAGTCAGATAGGGCTCCACGAGACCTTTCCAAGAGCCCTGGTTCTCTAATTTGTTAGACAAGTTGTGTACACACTCTGCTCCATTTTCTCTGATCCCGGGTTTTCTAATGCATTGACGCTTGACCGGAACTAAACTTACCCTACGATTACGTATTTCCTGTTTTCGTGAAAAAGGTCTATTGATTCCTGTAGGTACTCATTAGAGTATTACAGCAAAACAATTATGTCAGCCCCCTACTTCTGCGGGCAAAAGGCCACACAGTGAGTGGACTGGGAACCAGCACCTTGCAGTGCCCCCTTTCTGCAGCCAGGTGCAGCGCTGTCCGGCCCTGTGCCTCAGTGGCGTCCACCTGAGCTCCGTAGTGCAGGAGGAGCTTAGCAGCTTCAGCGTTGTCCTTCAGCGTGGAGTAGTGCAGCGGAGTCATCTCCAGGCCGTCCCGGTCCTCCAGGCCGGCCCCGTTCAGGATCAGCAGGTGAACCACTGCCCTGGAGCCGCTGAGGGCGGCCAGATGCAGCGGAGTGGCCTGCTGCCCATCCTGCACACACACTTTAGCTCCAGTTGCTAGGAGGTGTTGGAGGATCTAAAGAGAGGAAAAAGAAGGAAGGAAAGCAGAAAACGGATCAAACAGTGCAGAGGAGAGTGAAAGCATCTCACCCGCCTAAATGCCATCTGCTTGCCCATGTGCACTTGGAAACCTGCAGGGCAAACGCTGAATTTACACCCAGCACTTGGCAGCCACAGTTACACTCAGCAGTAAGCAGAGCACATGAGGACCTTTTGTATTATTTTAGATATGCAGGCCTGGAGGAGCCGCAGTAGTAATTTATACAGTGACAGCACTTACAGTAAAAGGCGCGATGCAGAATGACATCATTGGCGTAATGTGTGACTCAGTCTTGTGACTGTTCACTTAAATTACACACTCCAAGTTATAATCAGTGCCCTTAGTACATTTTACCTGAAATGCCAGTTTAGTTCTTTTGCATCCAAACAGGACCTATATCTGTGTCTGCGGTCAGAAGTAGTTTGCATATGAAAGACAACTTATGTAGGTTCACAGACAGAAAAAGATACTTTTATAGTACAAACAATGTGGATGTACCATCAAAGCTTAAAGTCCAAATGTGCAGCTTAAAAATCCGAAGTCATGGGAAGAAAATGCGTCTTCTAAACCTGATGAATACGAGGCCTAATGGAGCGACGCGACATGGTTGCAGGTGCAGTTGTGTATCTTTTCAAAATCATTTTGTAGCCCCTTTCCCACATCCATCGCTTTCAGAAACAAATGTGGAACAAATGAAAAGACCTCATCTGCCCTCAAGGTGGAGATGATGTTCACAGAGCAGAGGTCCAACCATAAAAGTGGATCAACCGATGACAAATCAGTTCATTAAAGCGGGAGAGATTATATGTTGTGATTTAGGACGTTGTGATATCACTATGGATGATCACAGTTAATGGGAAAATATTGTGAGAAGAAGATGAAGGTTCATTCAGTTGTAGATGAGGCTGAAATGTGCTCCAGTGAAAGGTCAGCTGATAATAATATCCTGTATGGGCAGATCTACGAAGACAGTAAATGTCCAGGGCACACAGAGTCAACACTGGAGAGGAAGCTACAGTTCTGACCGAAAGTCTTTGGCTCCTGTGCAAAATATTTATACCTGTTTATCTGAGCAGATAACATTACAAACAAACAAGAAAGCATTAAATAATATCAAGATTTGTTTTGTTAGGCATAAAAAACATCACTATTTACTGCATTAATAAAAATTGTACACGTTCTAATATTAGCTAAAAGAAGCAGGTGGGGCATGATTTTATTAATCATGACATTACTGGAACCAAAACAGTGTCAGACCTGAGTGGTCATAAGTTTTAGAAGAATGACTTTAATTTATTTGTACTGTTTTATTGAATTTTAATTTTTTTGTAGTTTTGCAATATGCTTTTTTGCTGAAAGTTTGATTTTAACATGTCTTTATAGAACTTTGAGGCATAAGCAAAATGTCAGCAAGATGGCCAGCCGGTTTGCTTTGCTTTTGCTTTTGTAACACTGTCACAGGAAAAACAGAAGAAAAAAGGCCATCGGGTTTTCTTTCAAATTAACGTGTGTGTAAATGTGTGTAAATCTCACTTGTGTTAATAAAAACAATGGTTGCAGTGTAACATGCAGAAATTAGTGGTGAGTGCTAATTTACAACTGTTACAAAAAGTGAAAGTAAAAGTGAGAGAGTAAATCCAGCTGAGATTTGTGTACATACAGCTGGGAGCAGAAGTAAAGACACACTTGGTGGGATGGTGGGAGGTGGGGGAAAACATGCTGTGTTATTGGTTTAAATAATTCTTAATCCCTTGTACACACCGTTGACGTGTTTGAAGGAAGCAAAAGTCTATACTTCAAAGATTACAGAGAAACAAGAATTTTGCCTTTGAATGTTACAGCACCATGGACTGTGCTGGCAATGACCAAGAACATAAACTAACCAGGTTGATTTGGATTACAGATTGATCTTAAATATGCGAGTGGCGGTGTTACTGGTTATCTTTGGTGATGGGTGATAAATATGCACTGGATTTGCATGAGTGGTGCATTAGATCATCTTATTTCTAAAACCAATCCAGAAAGCAACTTCCCTCCAGGATCAGTGAAGTTTTCTGATTCTGAAAGCACCTTTTTCTCGGCTGAGCAGGCACACAGGTGAAGTGCCGTCCGGCCACTTGAGCCTCTAAGGTTGGCGTCGGCCCCCCGATGAAGCAGCAGTCTCACACCCGCCTCGTTGCCCACCATCACAGCCAGCTGCAGTGGAGTGATCCCCCCTCCACTCACCCCCTCCACATCTGCCCCATTATCCAGGAGGAGTTCCGTCATGTCCCCCCAGCCTCCACACGCCGCCCAGTGCAGCGGTGTCCACCTGTGGAAGTCCTGCAGGTCAGGAGCCGCCAGGTGCTGCAGAAGGGCCCTTGCTGAGCCCAGGTGACCCCCTGCGGCCGCCAGATGAAGGGGAGTTTGGCCAGTGCTGGAGCGCACCTCATGGGACGCCCCCTTGTGGAGAAGATATTCTGTGATTTCTGTGTTGCCCCCCATGCAGGAGCGGTGCAGCGGAGTGCAGCTGAAGAAGTCCCGGCAGTTCACGTCCACCTGACCGCTTTGCAGCAGGAACCGGAGCAGCATCAGGTGGCCTCTGAAAGCAGCGTGGTGAGCAGCCGTCCAACCGTGAGGGTCTCTAGAATACAAAATGCACAGCAGTACATATTAAGGAATTTTTTGGTTGACCACAACAACACGAACAGTGACAAGCTTTTCTTCCGGACTGTGACGTACATAACAACATAAAAAATCAGAAGGCCTTCAAAAAAAATCCATACTTAGGTATGCTAAAAGTAAACATTTGGTGACAAGTCAAATGTACACAATTTACCACTTAACTTAGGTGTAACTGATCAACCAAGACAAGTTTGGGTCCAAATTTTCCCCTCTGTGATTTAGAACTGGTGCTACAAAAAGCACTAGAAGTCAACAGTGACCTATTTTTTCCATAAAAATACATTAGCATCCAGCCTTTTCATTAAGGGAGCTCAGACTTTTGGAGGCACGGTTACAATAAGTCATACTGTGTCACCTCAGTGAAGAGCTGGATGCAGTTCGAGAGAGATTTTATGGCAGCACTTATGGAAAAGGTTTGGGTGATTATGGACTTTTTTTTTTTTAGCATTTTTAACAATTCATTAAATCTTTTTTAAAAAAAAGCACATTTGGTCTCCAAACATGTCTTGGCTGACATGTTCCTGTGAAAAACTGTGTAAATATGATCTTTTGTCCATTTTTACATTTAATATGAGCAAGACTATGAAATAGCAAGATTAAAAAAGTTAATGTAATTGACTGAAAATGTAATTCATTATGTAACTAGTTAGGTACTTCTATAAGCAAGTAATTTTGTTTAAATGTGCGTGCAAAATTACATTTACATTTGATTTACATGGAAATTGACATGGCAGTCAAACATATAGGAAAAATTACAATAACCCTAGACTTACAAAAGAGCAAAGCGCAGAGAGATCATGGTGCCTAAACTAAATTATGGTCCAAAATTTTGCTTTTTACTTGTTATGTAAAACAAACAAACAAAAAAAGCCAACCATGAGATTAGAGGACAGGGTTAGGGTTGCTCCAGGCAGTTGCCCCTCATTGTATAAATTTTTTGTACTATATTATTTTGTGTCATTTCATTCCATAAATACACTTCCAAAACTTCTCTCGACCTGCTCAAACCCGCAGAGCTTCATTAAGGTGGTGCAGACTTGTGGATGTGGTTTAGGGCACTGTACGACTCACTAAATGCTACGAGAATGTAACAAAACATTACGAAAGGAAGTGTTGAGAGATCATGGTGCTTGAACTGAGTCATGTTCTAAAATATTGCTATTTTACTCTGTTGCTTAAACAAAGTTTGTTTGTGTACTTCTTGTTTAAAATAAGGTAACCACGGTGTTAAAAGACAGGCCACTCACTGGCAGTTAGCGGGGACACCGAGCTCCAGCAGGGCCTTCACCTGCTCCAGGCAGCCGTCCCAGGCAGCGTGGTGGAGCCTGCGCTCGTCCAGCGGAGAGTGCTGTGGCCGAGGCCGGCTGTGCAGCCTCCACTGTCGGCTCCCAGTAGCGGCAGAGGCAGCGCCAGTGCGGATCCTCCTCTCCAACGCATTCAGCGACACAGAGTCATGCAGCGCCGTCCACTTCCACTGCAGCTCAGGCCCAGCGAACGCCATCGTACCAGCACACCCTGCAGAACACAATCGGACGAAATATTATACTTGGTCGTTTAGTTATCGAGAAAAATGATCTACTATCAATTATCTGTGAGGGCCACAAGTATGTGAACCTATAGGATCTGCAGGTAGGCAAGGCAAAATTGTATTTATCATACACAGAGTTCAATCCAATTCAGTGATAAAAAAAGAGATAAAATAAGCATAAAACCCAAAAAGTTCAGGAAATGAAAGTAACCCCAAAATGTAAATAGAATGAAGGAAGGATTCAAAGATTAAGTTAACAAAGGTAAATAAAGCAATATAAAAGAATACAGACAAAAGTGCATGAACTTTGTGCAGATCTAACTGCACAAATGAAAAACAGGTTTCGATTCTGATCTGGGCACAACTAGCTGATCAGCTCCAGCTGTTCTAAGAGATCTTCCAGGCTGATAATCTTTAAATATCTCAGAGATATGTTTAGGCTCCAAACCATTGTATAACCTGAGGATTGGAGTACTGTGCTGTCTTTTCTTGGTTTTTATTAGAACTCTAGCAGTAGCATTTTGAAAAACTGTAACTATCTAATGTTCATTTAGCGGAGGCCAATGAAAAGAGCATTGAAATACAAAATATAAAAGCATGGAGGAGTTTCTCCAATTCGTCCGTTTGACACAAAACTTCTAAACTTAACTATGTTTTTGAGATGCCATTTAACGTGATCACTGAAACTTTCTGCAGCCTTCAACACGGTCAACCATCAGATCCTCCTGACTACTCTCTCCATCCTTGGGATATCGGGCACAGCCTGGCAATGGTTTGCTTCCTACCTTGATGACCAGAGGTACCAGGCATGACTCACAGTCTACCTAGCGCAGATTGGCTCACATGGCTTTTCCTGCCACGTCTATGCAGATGACACTCAATTTATTCTCTCTTTCTCCTCACGTGATGATCAGGTCTCGATCTGCATCTCAGACTGCCTAGCTAACACTCGCCTTCAAGGCCAAGAACGGACTTGCACCTCCTAACTTGTCTGCACTGATCAAGCAGCATCTCTTCTCGTTCTCTCAGAGCTTCGTGCACTGCTCGCTTTGAACCTCCGCTGCTCAAAAGAAGAAGAAGACATGCGTCAAGACTCTTTTCAGTCTCGGCCCCCCAGTGGCGGAACAAACTCCCTCTTGCGATCAGATCTGTGGAGCCCCTCGCTGTCTTCAAGTGGGGTCTCAAGACCCACCTCTTTAAGGAGCACCTTGGTGACTTATACATCATTTTCTTTATAATTAAAAAACCTTGGGCACTTACCCTCTTAACTGTCTTTCCTTACTTGTGTATGAATCTCTGACTGTTTTCTTCTGACAGGGTTTGTTAAGGTGTGTGTATTAGCCGGCAGTAATTTGGTTAAATCGATCTCCATTTCCCCTGCCAGGTGCGGAGTGGGCTAGATCAGCCTTCAGTGAGTGAAGAAACTTCTCTGTGAGCACGATGGGTTTCGGTATGGCATCCCCAACCTAGCGCGACTTCAGATCTCACACAACGGGATCGAGAAAAGCTTTCAAAACCCAGACGATGCAACGGAGTACACAAAGTCACGTATTCTAGCTCCATAAAGCAACTCCAGATTTTTGAGTGAGAATTAGTCATTTATGAATACTCATTTTTCAAATATGTTCTTATTTCATAATTTGTTAGTACTGATGTAAGCCAAATAAACAATCTAATGTTAGCTACATTGAATGCTAAAAAAGGGGTATATAATAATATTTTCATTAATTACAACATAATAACTGTTTTGTCCATAGACGTTTGTATCTCTACAAAATATTTTAGTGGTCAATCTTTGGCAAATAGCATCAGTGGTGTACTGTTCATATGAACGCGCCTTAAGGAGTTTATTTTGTTATATACAGCACAGCCTGTCGGTTAAAATGTTGATCCCCCCAGTATGGGGCAGCTGGATGGCCTAGTGGTTAGGCCGTTGACCCTGCAATCAGAAGGTTGTGGGTTCATATCCCAACTGCTAGTGTCACCACTGTGGTTCCCTTGAGCAAAGTCCCGTCCCCACACTCTGCTCCCCGGGCGCCTCGTTGGCGGCAGCCCCCTGCTTCACTTGGTGAATGGGTTAAATGCAGAGAAATAATTTCACATTGTGCTGTGGTGTGTTCACGGGTGACTATAAGGGTTAATAAATCAAAAACTATAAGCATGTTAATGAGTAAACACGTTGGCAACAGGGGTAAAATTCATTTAGTTTCACTAGGTGTTAGTGGGTGGTTGGCTGTTGTTCCTAATTTGAACATTCTGCTGAATGTTTTTTCCTCTTTTGAAGTTGTTCGTTTTAGATTCACTGGGAACTTCACTGATTTCATGAATTCTATGTTTATTCGTGAGATTCAGAGATTTCAGGATTTATTTCTTTATTAACTGAGATTATGACTAATTTACTACTACAGAGTAATGTTAGTGACTGCCCGATATCCTTTGAGCTGGAACATTAAATCTCTAAATCATCCTATTAAGTGCAAAAAAGTACTGACGTACTGGTCAGATGTCTCATTCTATTTTTGATAGCAAATCCAGAAGAACTGCCATCCTTATCAATAAGAATATTCCATTTGTTGTATCAACAGTAGAAGCAGATCCCACTGGCCGATTTGTTCTTGTTGTAGGGAAACTATGTTTTTCCTACCTCATTCAGTAGGTGATCTTTCTCAGGATTAATATTAATGTCATTTGGTTCTCACTCGGATTGTGCAATATTACTCATCTGCGTTTATTTACTCATCTGTATGTTTTATTGAACGTTTGTTTCATCCCCCCTACTCTCTTTTTATACATGGCACAAACACTATGTCACTTTTCATAACCACTTGCACTAATGTTATTTTATTATATCTGCAATAGTTATTTGTTAATTTTATATTGAGTTATTTTGATATTATATATCTTTTTTTCCTCTTGTTGCATTGAGCATGTTTAGGACAAAAGAATTTCCCTCAGTATAAACAAAGTTCTTTCTTATCTTATCTTATCTTCATACCCCATTGATGTTAGTTAATATTCACACACCGAACTGGGATGACAACACCTTTTTTTGTCTTTACGCCCAACTATGCATGAGGCAGTTATATCTGTTATACTGAAAAAAAGATAAAAACTCATTACAATGCAGTTCATACCACCCCACCTCCCTGTTAAAGTCTTGTCCAAATTGTCAGATATTCATATTTTAATATACGTAGACTTTATAATATCTTGTATGACCCATTACCATCCACAGTTCCAGAAATATTGATTTCACGTGATGCTGAAAAGGCATTTGATCGAGTGGTGTGGGTTTTTTTGTACTTAGATAATTTGGCTTCGGTCCCTGAATTATAAACTGGATAAACTTTCTTTATTCAACCCCACTTGCAGCAGTTCATATGAATCATTGCTTCTCTTGTTCACCAGAGACATCGAACCACTAGTAATTGCTCTGCATAGGCAGTTTACTATTAGAGGAATCCAGAGATTTCTCAATAGACTGTGCACTCTGATCAAGGGTACGGGAAAAGTTCAGGGACATCCCACCAGATACTGACAGCAAAGGTTCACATATTTTTGCCTCTCACGTATATGTAATTTAAATAATTTTTTTGTGTAATTTTTTTGTCTCATTTGTTTTATTGGGGTCTTTTTATCCACTTTAACTGCTAAAAATCTGATCACATAAAAAAATTCAAAAGGGTTCAGAAACTTTCAAGAACCACTTACACCCTCAGAACTTCTCTCAGCCTGCCCAAATCACCTCCAGCGCTTCATTAAACTATAAAAATGTAACAAAACGTCAAGGTGTAGTCGAATGCGGCTGTCAGCCAAGTGGGAAGGGAACTGTGCGAAATGGTGCCAACTGCACGTGTAAATGCTCAAACTATGGCATATCTGACCCCGTATGGCTGTTACTGATGAAAAGGAACAAAAGTACCAAAAAATGTAGGTTTCAGGAAGACTATTAGTAGTGTTTTTTTGCTATGTAGGATACTGTTGCACTCTTCTAAATATTCTGGTAGAAGTGTCCATTATTTATTTCTATTGGTCATTACTTTTTTAGCCGTATGAGTCTTCAGACACCATTTATGATTTGGGTAATTGAGTACATTTGGGATAGGTGGTGTAACAACAGCAAGCGTCGTTTGGGTCCATCACCATCTATTTAAGCACATCACCCGTGAAGGATACAATCTGACCCACATTTATGTAGCAGATGAACCTCCAAGTTACCATAAATCACCCAGAACATCTACATAATGTGTAATGACATTTGTCCGACGGTGCCAGTGGCGATCGGTCATATTCTAATTGTTCCAGGGGATGTTGATCTTTCTTTTCTGTGCTGTAATGCAGTCTAGAGACACCATGTCACCATGACTACTGGCTACAATGACTTTTCAAAGAGGCTTTAGTGCGTTTTCCTGGCATCATGTCCTTTGATATTTGCCAAATTATTGCATCAAAGCCTTCAACAAATGTGACTTTGAAGAAATATGATAATTTGAAAGATACTAGTATAGAGCTTAGATCCGTTATATAAGGTGTTATGAACAGAACTGTTTCTTTGAGGGGTTTTTTGTGAGGCCTAACCTCACTTCTAAAGTCAGCAGTGATGGTGAAAAGAACTAGTCGTCTGAACTGCCTCTAAAAGCGCTCTAAAAACTAACCCTTACAGAAACCTCATGCCTCAGACACTGATTTACCATAGTTTTAAGAAAGTTTGGTCTAGAATATGTAAATGTTGAATTTGCTCATGTTGAAGGGATATTTCCCAGTGTTTTTCAATTAACATTCCATATAAACACGTGTAGTTTCACTGGGGAGGTTTGGATGGTAGATATAATTGCTGTATTTGTGCTGTAGACATTTATGATGCCTGGTTACATTCACCACCACTGTAATGCAAATTCAACACACAGTGGACCATTTTGAACGATTTAATTATTCAGAAACGTTGACAAAAAACCACCTGAAATGTAAATGTACTGATCCGTGGAAGTGAAGTGAGGGCCTACATGTGGGTACTTTCAGTTTTGAGTAACCAAAAAGGAAATGTTTTTGGCTCGTTTCATTTATTTATGCATGTATGTGCGTATTTATGTAAGTTTGCATGTATGTATTGATTTATTTAATTATTGAGGGACATTTGTCCACACCTCCTTGTCTGTCCTCACAAACTCACAAAAAATGCACACAGAATGCTTGAACGCCCGGCAGCACACAGTGTACGTACAAAATCCCAGACTCTGCAGCTCGGTGCCAGCGCGCGAGTGTGTGCGAGCCAAGCGGAGCTGCGAGTGGTGGGGGAGCTGGAGGCGTGAGCGGTGTCACGGTGTGGGAGTTTGGGAGTGCGCGGGCGGATGACAGCCAAGCCAGCAGCCCTTTTGCACTGTTATTTATTCCTAAATGTCCCTCGCAGTGCTGTATGTTCCATCGCTACCCCTCTAATTAAGCTCTGCTTCAAGGAATTCGCAAAGACGAAGACTAGTAGATGCCAAAGCTCATAAACAGTTTGCTTATTTGTAGACAATCTTGTGTTGAAACAATAAAAGGCCTCTTTTTTGGACGTGCTGCCAAAAGCTGTTATCATTTTCATTAGGATCCTCCGCACCTCTGAGCAGATGGAGCGTTAGTGTTAATGGCCAGGCTGCAGAGTTCAGGACCAAAAGAACGCTAATATTGACTCTCCATTCAAGAAAGATCTGTTAATCAAACACATGATTTTACAGGGATGGTTTTGAGAATCCAAAATTTGCCCTTTCATGCCAAATGTTGCTGATCAGCCAAGATTTCTTAGGTGATCAATATAGACTCGCTTGTGTGGCTTCTGACTCTGCACGACGTGCTTCCATCTATAAAATAGGAAGACAGCACATGCACAGTTCAGGCTTTACCACTGCTTTGGACTGTTTTAGCTGTTTGGCGTGACTTAACGCAAGTTTCAGAGAAGTGTGTGATGATTTAGGCGTACTTTAATTTGCTTCTATTAGTAGTTTCACATTAGCCTCCCAGTTCCAGTGCAAAACCAAAGGAGCAAGATCCAGATACCAGCCATGTCTTGACTGATGCACTGTGTCAGGGTAAGGGGGCAAACTGAGCAGATTTGAGTTTTCACTGAAGTACCACTTTAACACCCCCCCACCTCACCAACACCCCTCAGAAAAGACAGAAGACAGAAGTTACAGTACCTCTCAGAGCCAGCGACAGCAGGAGGTGCTCCCTCTCCCTTCATGCGCTAAGCAGGCGCTGGATCCTCAAAGTGCCGGAATGCGGTCCGTCCTGCCTGGTGCCATGCTGGACCTGTTCTTCTCGTTCTCGTGGTTGCCATGGAGAGGGCTGGTTTTTCGGCAGAGGCTGATGCTATTATTTGATCTCATGTTTGGGGGGGGCTGTGTGTGTTGGAGATGGAAACCAAGCCACTGCGCATGCCTGAGGCTACTGTGGTACATCCACATACACGCCACTGGCACATCCAAATAAAGATCTAAACTCTCAGAAGGGGCCCTTCTGGGTCAGCACATAGAAGAACCATTTTTGGTTCCTTAAAGAACATTTTGATGGATAGGCCACTTTGGTTAATGTGATATACAAATGTGAAGAGATGTTCTGAAATTTAAGGAATCTATACCAGTAATGGACACTACACTGAATTACAAAGATTTTACCTGAACCGCACCAGTCAGGAACAGTTTAGGTTCATAAAAATGAGGCCTTTTAAGATGAGGTGATTAGTTTTCACCTTCAACATTATACTAATGCAGCCTCACTACAGGCAAGAAATTTGGGCTCAGGGTTAATGATATACCGGATTGTCAAAAAAAAAATTACAAGTACTTATAACAAATGTAACAGACTGGTTTTCGATATTTTAGAGTCTGTATTAGCCACAAGGCTCAATTTATTGGTTTTGAAGAGACAGATCAGGTCTGTCTTTAATACATTGACATTAATTTTGTATACAGTAACCCCCCAGTTTTACGCGGATCAGGAGTCGTGGATTCAGTCACACGCGGATTTTTTCTGAGAACCTAACCGATCGTTTTATGTGGAAATCTCCACAATAAGCGAAACCTACAAATATTCTCAGCAAAATGTTTTTGGTTTTTTCGAGGCAATATGTTTTTTTTTTACGGATTAAATTATTAAGAAACGTGTACTAATTTTGTAACACAAATATGAATGTAAATTCAGCTATATTTCCATATAAAATATAACTGTACAAATGTTTTTGTACTGGTTCCCCTGCACGGCGCTAGGTTTTTAAAGTCGGACACTCTGGCTCTCACGGTTTCTGGCGAATAACTCATGACCTACAAGGGCTAAAATTGCAAATGAGGGCTCGTTGGAAATGTCTCCTGGGAATGTATCTAACTGTGAAGTTTGAAGTGTCTATGCCACATGGAACGTCGGGACAAGAGGTATTGGGGCAGCGCGCTGGCGAGGTGAACGGTTTTCGGGTAAATAATAGATGGCCGCCGTGCATGGGACAGCCGTTCTTTTCCAGAACGCACAGATTGCCAGTCGCCCCTTTGTCCTTCTAAAAGCCCAGTAGTTTTATTACTGTAAATTAAATTAAAAGAGGCTGTTGAGCTCATTCCCCGTCCAGCGTGTGCTTTAACCGGCGAGTCTCTACAATACAGTCCTCCTGAAGAACCCTGAATAAGACGCGCCGCTGACGAACAGTAAATTATTGATGCAAAAATGACTGGTGATTACGCCTACATTTTACTGTACTTCTATTACAAAATGCCTGTGCGTGAATTACAGTACAGTCGATATGGGCTTACCGTTATATTTCTGTTAAGGGTAATGTATTAAACTGAGTTTAAAATGAAATGAAAGTGTTTTGGGAGCATATGTGGGGCATATTTAGAAGAGATGCACCAAAATGAGGAAACACTTGGCCGAAAACCGAAACCGAAAACCGAAAGATTATTAAAAGAATAAATCTGTTAAAAAACTATGAAAATATTTATTTAGCATTCAAACAATGCCAATATAAAATAAAATTTGAAATAAAATATTGTACTATTCCCCACTCATGAATAGCCTAAAAGCTGAATAGCTGAAATATTATACAATTAAAATCTTCTCTCATAGAACTGGTGAATTCAAGTGCATTTTAATATTCTGAACGAAGTGCATGAACAAAGTGCATTCAGAACAAGTGCTTTAAA
>JBBPCX010033774.1:0-15912 GCA_037974365.1 Hydrocynus forskahlii | reverse complement strand
ATCAGAAGTAGGAGTAAAGTACTCCTTATACAATAGCAGCATGCATTTCATTCCGAGAGGACTAGTATCAGCATCCAGTTTAAAAGGAGCCGTTGCCATGTGCAGCCTGGCTTTTGCACAGTCATATTTATCACTTTCACAGGTGGTGTATAACATCCACTCCAGCCATTCATTCTTAACCCAAAACCCGGTTTCCATGGCAATAGTGTCCTCAATGGTCAATTTAGTAAGATATTTAAACACTTTTTCGGGACCAGGTGCCACAGTTGGTCCCACAGTCCAATTAACGTTACCCACTGGACTTATCACATTAATGGTGATTAACCATTGCTTTATGAGAGTGAGTCGACTCTGTAAAGTAGGGTTATCAGCTGGACTCAGATCATACCCCCAGGAATCTATATGACATGTGTGCAATTACATTACCCCATGATTCGCATCAGCATCCGGAGGTGAGTCGTTATCTGCCATATCGTCCCCTATGATCGGAACATATGGTTGTGGTCACTTGTTGCTCCACCTCCATGTCGCTCCACCTCCATGCCTTCTGGTCTCCGGATCCGCAATCAATGATACTGCAGAAATCAAATTCTACCACACAATCAATACCTTCAGTACAATTAATGAAAAGGTCAGTGTTCCATGTATCTTTTACTGAGAAAACCCCAATAGCTCTCTTCACCACAGTAAATCCAAGGGACCTTTTCACTCTCCCTGCTGAGCTATTATTAGAACACTGTGTCTGATTCCCTGGATGCTCCATTTGGTTCACTTCTCCTCCTCGCTCCTCCTGTGGGCGTCTAACAAAGATCAGTGGGGTTACAATAATGATGGTAATCACCAACAAGAAACAAAATGTAACCCTTATCCCACACAGGCCAATGCGCCTGAACGGGTGCCAAGGTCTCCTGCACTCAACAAGACCTGCCATTTCCTTTCCTAATTCTGCGCCCTCTATACTGCAGGAATCTCCCTGCTTCACTGGGTTTGAGACGAGCTCCGCCTACTTGCAAGAGTCCCCTGTGTAGCCCAGTCTTCCTCTCTGCAGTGGTAGGGCGAGAATAAAATTACTCCTATTAACTTATCCTACCTGATCTTCCTTGAACACCCTCTTACAATGTGTCAGATGCACCCAGGAGGCCCTCTCAGCGACCTTCACAGCTGTAGGGGTACTCAGTAACACTTGGTATGAACCTTCCCACCGAGGTTTGTGCCAATGTTTCTTCTTAATGAGTTTTACCAGCATCCAATCTCTGAGCTGCACGTCCGTTTCCTGAGACCCCTCCGCCTTTTCTCCTGGAATCAAATGCTCAGACACAATCTGTTTATTCAACAGCACACTTCTCATATAATCCGCCAGAGTCTGTTCAGCCTCCTCATCATCTCGAGTAAAAGGAGTCAGCTCTGGCACACGATAAGTATTTCAAAAGGTGTTAATCCACTGCTGTTTGGAGTTACATGTATACTTAAAGGTACCAAAGGTAAAAAAGAAACCCAACATTTTCCCTTTTTAGTCATTGTTTTGTGCAGCTTGGGCTTTGTTGTGCCGTTTTTTTTTTTTTTTTTTTTTTTTTTTTTTTTTATTATTCAATTTTTAGTGTTTCAGCCATTAAGGTTATCACATTATTTACAAAATGTGCCCCATTGTCACTGTATGTTCTTTCAGGGACTCCAAACCTAGGTATGATTTCTTTTACTAATGCTTTTGCTACCGAAATGGCATCTGGATTTACAGAGGGGAACACTTCTACCCACTTGGAAAACATATCAGCTATCACCAAACAATATTTCTTTCCCTCACACTTGTTCAACTCAATAAAATTCATACAAATGTGTTGGAAAGGATATTTTGGTGCTGGGAATTTTCCTTTTCTTGGTCTTATTTGTCCCTGTGGATTATTTTTGCACAAATAGAACACAATGCACAGAACGTTTTAGCATAATTTGTAAAACCATATGTTGTAAATACCTGCTCAAAATGGCAGCATATCTGAAAAGGCTTTTGGGTCAAATTAATTTTTTTCTGTCAGCGATAAAATCCCGCATCATCTTTTTCAGCTCCTAACTTCACCCACTTGTCTACTTCTGATTTTGGTGCACGATTTTGCATGTTTAGCAGCACTTCAGAATCTAATTCTGTCTCCTGTACAAGATAACATGCATTCCTAAGTGCTGCCTTTTTTGCCGCCTGATTCGCTCTCCTATTTCCTTCAGATATGCAATCTGTGGCTGTCGGACGGAGCCTTTGCTGTAGGCAGGAGAGTAGAGGGATTTAATCCTGTACACCGCTCTATAGTCAAATGTAGTTGTGACAATAACACAGTCATGCATGAGAGATGTTGTGGCGGTAATAAATAAGAAATCTTATTTTGCAATAAGATTCCAGCAACAGCGTGTGGCACTTTCAGGGTTAATGAATGAGCTTGCACGCAGGGTGGGGATGCTCTCGCCACTGGGTCTAATCGCGAGGAAAAAAGGCAAGCAGCCTCGCTTTTCCTCCGAACTCTTGTGTGAGCACAGAAGTCATATACCCATTCTTACAGTCCACTGTTTGAACAAAAGGTTTTGAGTAGTCTGGCAATCCCAAAACAGAAGACCCCACTAAAAGCTGTTTAATTTTCACAAATGCAGCTTCTGCTTCTGGATTCCACTGCACTTTTTCTACAGCCATCATAGGCTGTGAGTAAATCATTTCAACCAGTGGAGCAGTTATTTCAGCGTAATGTGGTATCCAGGCAGAAAAGACATTACCTGCCTTTTAGTTATTGGCTTAGGCACTTGTAATATTGCTTCTTTTTGCTTTTCATCTAAATGTTTGCCATCATGCGAAATATTATACCCTAAATAACAAACCATGGGTTCTCAAAATTGCAGTTTATCTTTTTTCACTTTGTGCCCCTGTTCAGCCAGAAAATGCAAAAGCTCGAGAGTGTCCTGTTTGCACTTCTCAGTTGTATCCGGGGCGAGCAGAATATCGTCCACATATAAAAGTAGCTGGCTCCCACAACTAGGATTACATTTTGCCAAGTTCGCCGACATTACCTGCGAAAATACTGTAGGAGATTCGCAATAACTCTGCGGAATTCTAGTATAAGTATATTTCTTTCATTTATATGTTAATGCGAACCAAAATTGACTGTCTTCATGCACAGGAATAGTGAGGAAAGCGTTACTGATATCTACAACAGAAAACCACTTCCTATCAGGTCGCAAGTCATTTAAAAGTGTATGCGGATCTGGCACGACTGGCATCCCAAAGGGCTCGCCTTCTTCACTGGGAACAGAGGCACGGTACAAGGTGAATCAGGACATTCTTTTAACACTCCAGTATGCATTAAATCAGCAATTATCGGTTGGACGCCCGCTTCAGCCTCTGGTTTTAAAGGATATGTGCTGGTGTGGTCGAAAGCTAGATTTAGCAGTAATTTGAACAGGCCCCACTCCTTTTATTATACCCATATCAGCTGGACCTTTCGACCACAACTGATCGGGTATTCCTTTGAACATTTCTGACATTTTGGCACAAGGAACAAATGCGGATCAGAACTGTGACTGATCCACCAGGTGAGCTCTAGGAGCCCCATGTACAACCCGAAAGAGGTTTTTTGCATACGTTTTTAGCCTGGGTGAATATGTCATTTCAGGGCTTTCCCCGGGCTCCCAGTCTGTTGCAGTGAGAAGTTTTTACAAAGGGACCCAAATCCTGCCAATTAACCTCACTAGTTTTAGCCAGAGAAATGTGTGGCTCTGAATCTGTAACTTTGTACAGTTTGTTCATGTACGGCGGGAGCTCGCAATGAACTGCACACAACCTCTTCGTTCCAATAAACAGTTCTTAGCGTGAGCTTGGCGTTTCCCTCTCGGAAAAAGGCAAGCTCGTACTTTGCATCAGGTCTGGAAGTCTACTTAAAATACATGGTACAATGCATGTCCTCCCTTGGCTGTTTATCAGAATCGGGAGGGGTGAGTGCAGCCCCAATTCCCACTAACTCGTCTGCCACTGTTCCTGGTCCTGTCAGTGTTAAATCAATAGAATAATAGTACTTTGGTTCACCACATGCCTCGAAAACATATGCCTGTCCTCCTTGTACTTTTGCAACTTGCACTGTCCCCTCTTTGGGCATAATTCCAAGACCCAAATCAATCATTAAATCTCACCCGAGGAGATTACAGGGTACAGAATTTGATACCATCACAGCTGTCTTTTCAGTTTCGGGGTCCGTAATCAACAAGGGGACAGACATAAGCGTTTTGTGAGAGCCTCCACTTGCGGTTCATCTCTTCACTTGAGTCATCGTCAGTGTCTGTCGTTGTCTCGTTAGCATCTATCTCTGTCTCAGCAGCATCTGTCTCGTCCTTTTCACCGTCGGTTAGTCATTTGGCAAAGTTAGCTGGGCACTGCGCTGATCAATGATCAGCTTTGCCACAACCAAAACACCCATTTCTTCTCCCTTTCCTTCTTTTTTTTTTCCATCAGTCCCTGCCTTTGCTTCTATATTTTCAACCAACTTTCTGCATGCTTCCTCACTCAAGCGACCATTAAATCCAAACTTCTTCTTCCACAACTTTAAATGTGTAACACAACCTTCTCAAATACGTAACACAACCTTCTGCATCACCTTCTCATCACCCACATAAGTCTCAGAACTATTACGGTTACCCATTATTCTGGTTTACCATATTTATTATTATTTATTATTATTATTACAATTCAATCCCCCCTGTAGTCTACTCCGATAGACTACCAGTAGCGTCTACTGCTCTAGACAGCTACCCGATTGCAATCTTTAACGTGCGCACAGAGGTTTTTATTCCTGTAGTCCCCTCACCACTATGGACTTGGGGTCCCAGACCCCGGGGTCCCAGACTCCCTCGGAGTCCCAGACTCCTTAATTCTATTTTCTCCCTTGGCGTCCCAGACTCTTGACAGAACCACGATGATGCAGGGACCCTCACCCTCTGAAACAATGGTCTGGTGATCAGCCTAGACAATTGAGTGTAATTCCCCTGGAATATACTGGTGGAAGCCTCTGACAATCAACGAAAGCCCTCTCACAATTACGACAAGAGAGAAAATAAAACCCTTTTTGCTTACCGTGTCAGTGGTGAGCTCCGGTTCTTTGAATCCCGTCACCAATCCGCCTTCCAGTGGCATGTTGGCCTCTTTTGACAGCAATTCAGCTGGAGGACTTTAATTAAGGAGTCCTGGACTCCCCCGTGCACGGATTTCAACCCAGCCGAACCTGGATGACGGAAAGGATATTGGGATCCGGCTCTCGAAGGACCAAGTTGTTAGATAAATTCCAAAATAATCTCAAAATAAAAGAATCTCACCACGATACGAAGTTAAAATTAATAGTAAATATTTATTCTTGCAGCAAGGGAACAAGTCACCGCAGTCAGACCTATGTCTTACAGAGGAGTTGTTCAGATTAAAAAGAGAAACACAACAGTATATATAGGCAGTGAGCAGTGAGTACGTGACATCCTCAGTTGACTGTCAAAGCAAAGCCTGTATTCAATCAGAAAGCCTATGCTACCAAAAGGAAGGATTCAGTTCTATTCGTTCTCGGACGCTTCGACTGAATTCCACCAAAACTACAAGTCAGAAACATAGGATACATACATCAGATTAATTAAGCACACATTGTATAATACAAAGGATAGATTGTGAGAACAGAAGGTTACAGGAGGATAATACGTGCAAATACTAGATTAATACATGTGAAACTTTAATAAGAATAAAAATTCCACTAACAGCTAGGAAGGAGTAAAAGACCTCTATACTAGAATATAGTTTCATAATGATCTACTAAGATTTTGTTGTGGGGATACATAGTATAAATTGAGGCATGCATAACATGAATAATCTTTAATGCAGATAACAGTTTCATATTAGGTCAATGATCTTCAACCCAGGTACTTTGCGCATTGTAGAGAGTCGCCTTGTAGGGAGAGGTTAGGCTAGCACTTCACCCACGGCATGGCTCGTCATTCATCTGCTTCACCTCCTGAGGTACTTTCCTGTGAGGCATAAGACTCCTCCTCTGAATCATAGTTAGTGCTGCAATTGTCTTTATTTTGCACTAGAGGTGCTTTTTCATGTGGCCATATCAGTACTCCCATTTGCTGAACTGTAGCCTTTAGAACTAAGGATCTTAATAAAGGTAACACACAACAAAACAATAACCCCCCTATTAGCAAAGCCATTCCTAGAAATATTCCAAATTTAGCGGCCCATGCCCACTAAGACCCTATTTTTAGTTCTAGCCAATCCCATTTGTTTTCATCTCTTCCTGCATTAGTTGAAACTCCCGTTCTTAGCTGCTTAATTGTTTACATAGCTTTTGTAAAAGCCCCTTCTGGGTTGGTATTATTTGGAATAAACGTGCAGCACTGGTCTCCAAATAACACGCATACCCCTCCTCTATCTGCCAGTAGCTACTCGAGAGCCTGTCTGCCAGGTCATTTTACTGGTCGCTGCCAATTGCTGGTTATAGTATACATAGTTAATCCACTCACTTTATTAGCGGTAATCATGATGAATAATGATTCAAACCCAGCTCCAATTTCACTTCTAGCCTTGAATTTATTAGTAATGCCCCTAGGTTGACCTATTCCATCTATATATACTCCGGGTCAGGTTCATAAGCTCTCTTTTTTCGTTCCTTTATTTTATCTAATGGTATAATACCTACTTCTTGAGGTAATTTCACTCTAGTACAGCTTCCTTTCCATCCTATTGGTAAATGGGTTAGTAGGCGTTCTTTGCCACAAACCCAATAATAATCAGCTAATATTAGGGTCTGATCTTTAAATATCTCGATTAAGGGAGGATCTATGGTCTGGTTTTCACAGGGTTCTAAATTGATTTGAGTTCCATTCCTTACACCCTGGGCTAAAAGGCCTGGTGGCTGTGTGTATACATTCACAACTGGTGCAGGCATTTGGTGTACATTAGCAGGGAAGGCTGGGGTGGGGGTTGCTAAGGCGGTGGCGCCAGCCTGACTGATTGGGGCAGGAAGAGGTGCAGAGGGAGAAGGAGGGATAGAGCTCATGACCATCTGGTCTGCGTCAACTTTCACCGGCACTTGAACTTTGCTCTTGTGACGCTTTGAGAACTCTTCGAGTTGGAGCTGGGTGAGCTTTCATTGCAAATCTCTTTCTTGCTCTCTTGCTTTAAGATCATTTCTCCTGTATTGTTCAACCGCATGAGAAACATGGTCACAAAACACATTGTGAGATTTTGAAGTCAGTCCGACCACGTCCTCTAACTTGCTTTTCACAGACTGTGGCATGGCATCTATGATTGCTCATCAGAACAATGTGGCCAGTAAGTTGTCTCTTTTTCTGTTTCCATTTCTTTAATTGCTTCTGGATGTAAGCAACAGGATTCTTTGCATCCTCTAGTTGCCCTCCCCTCAATGCTTTTGGGTCAACTCGGCTTGGATATTCTGCACGCAGCATTTGCCATACAGCAGGTCGGTAAGCATCAAAAACTGTCCCATCTAAATGGTATGTCTCCACCCCCTCGTCCAAGCCGGACGTCTGGAAAACTTCTTTCATCTTTCCACCGCCTAAGACTCGTGATAACAGGGCCTTAACGTCCCCGACTGACAGTATTTTCCCAGCTGTCTCTTCTTCAAGGATTCTAATCCATTTTCCCGCACCCTCATGGATGTTTGGGAGCCGGCTAACAAGACCCTCCAGATCCAATGAAGCCCATGGGACATACTGGCCCCTATCTCCTTTGATCAGTATTGGGAATTGTGGAGCTGCTTCCCCTGCTGCCCCAAGGCCTAGCCCTCTCCCTATTCTCCATGAGTCAATTGTACGCCATGTACCACCTTCCCTAGAACCTATCCCAACTTTAGGTGTTGAAACTAGGGGTGGGCTAAATTGCTCTGGTGCTCCCTCATCCTTTCCTGTTCTCCTCCAAGTCATTTGCTCCTCTACCTTCCTTTTACTTCCCTTCCGCTCATAAGCCCCTTGCATTCTTGCTAAATCTTGCCGAACCTCTCTATAACAATCTAGTGGGGGATTCCTCCCTCCCCCTTTGCTGTTCTCAGCTTTGCACCACGCTGTCTATGTTCCTCTAAGTCAACTTCTCCATCCATCTCTAACTCGCCTTTCACTTCCACGGTCCCCTTAAGCACAGGAAACTGTCCTTCATCACCTGAATTATACGGTGGAGGGCCTGACACCTCAGTAATCACTGGGAGGTTCTCTCCCTCTGCTGCATTTTCTCTTTTCGCCCTCTTCCTATTCTCACGTTTCTGCTTAAGCAATTCCTCTCCCTCCTGCCTAAACAAAGATAGTATCTCGTGTTCCTGTTTCCTTTTCAGTTCCCTTTCCACATGTTTCTTTTTCCTAACTTCAACTTTATGATTTTTAATCAGTGTTTCCATTTCCGCACACAAACTCAAGTCAAATGATCCCTGTTTTGGCCAGTTTGTTGTTAAATTTTTGGTTCTTTTTTGCCATCTTTGAAAAATGTTTGTTATTGTTTCCCTACATAATGGATACTTTGCAACTAAAATTTCTATGGGAGACTTTGCCATTGTCTTTCCCTTTGCTCAACCCTGTCTTCTACTTATTTGTGCTTGATGCTTGTGTTCACTTTTCTAACTCGATTTATATGGTGAAACTCTCTCTCTGTCCTTCTTCAGTGGGCCTCACTAATTATTACTACATGCACAGGGATCCATACATTCATTCACCATATATTCCAAGCTTTATTTAATTGGCTCTCCCTGTTTCTTATTGAAATCAGGGTTCATTTCACGTTCACAATTGTCCCGTAACTAATCGGGCTCATGTCATTCACACTCATCCCAACTAAATTGGGCTCATTTTATTCACACTTCGTCCTTTTTTCCTGTTGGAAATCAGGCTCATGGTTTTTTCATTCACACTTGTCCCATCTTCTAATTAGGGCTCATCAATTTATTTACTTCTTACAATCACTATCCTTTGACTTCAGCCTCGCACAAACTGCTTCTGTCTCTTTGCTCTTGCAGCCTGCAGCCCCCCTTAAGCTCAAATCTCACCCTCCTTTCAGTTCCTGTCTCCACACACACACTACCCCTCTGCGCAGCCAGGTACTGACACATACACACACACACACACAGACCCCCACAGACACACACCCCCCTCTGCGCAGCCAGGTCTTGACACACACACACACACACACACACACTCACACAGAGAGAGCCCCTTCTTTCTCTCTCCTTTTCTCTCACATACACTGCTTTTTTCTGTCTTAGTTGCAAATTTTCAGATTATCACAACAGAAATTCCTCTTTGGGCCACTGTAAATTTTCCCAAAACACAAGCTTTTAGACTGAATAATCCGGTGTTTTGCTGGGGGTTAATTCCCAGAAAATTACAGTGTTTTAGATCTGAATGATATCTGAACAAACACACAATGAATAGCAGTCTTTCTTGCAATTGCATTTCAATTTACTGGTGCTACTAGCACTCCTCATAAAAAGATATAATAATAATTTGCTGCCTGTTTCCTCATACAATGTAACATCTTCAGCGGTGACTTTATTGGCATTCCAAAAGAACGCTCCTCATAAAAAGATATAATTAATTACCGACTTCAACTCATACAATGTAACATACTCGGCATGGGTAAACTTAATGGCTCCCTGAACGGTCGCTCCTCATAAACAGGTATATCTTTTGTGGTCCCTATTTAATACAATACTATTCACAATTGGCCTATAATTATGCTCCTCATACAACAGGTATATTATTTGGCCACTGGCACTGGCATATCAATTACTTTCTCATCTGTCTCTCATACAATTTAACATATTCGACAGGTAACTTTTTCGCTTATTGGCATCCGGAGATGCTCCTCATAAACAGGTATCAATTAATCTTAGTTCCTGCCCTAGTTGTCCATCTAGGCCCACTCAACTAGCACTTCAGGAATATATGTAATATGTGCGCACAAGCTCATACGAATTTATTATTAATAAGCATGCATTATATTTCTGAAATCAGAGTCAATTCACCCTTTCTTATCAGAGAGGAATAATTAAGATGGTCTTACCACCACAGGCCATCCCCCTGCAACAGCACAAACTGAGTTAATAAGCAAAAACTACTTACTCTTTTAGGTGGCCACCTTTTTTGTGCTGCAGGCAGAAGCGGCCGCAGCGGCGATCACCTTCGTCCTCTTTACCTTTGTCCCATCCTTCTTACATGCCCCCCCCCGTCATCCATCTAGTCTGCATCCTGCCTTGGAATGCCATGTATGTTGGGGCCTCTTTCCACATCCTGCATGGTCTGAGAATTCTCTTGCCTTCTCATACAGACATATATGGTTAACATAAAGAAGCATAACGAAGTATTAAGAGGGAATTCAGAATTTCCTTCTACAATGCCCAAATGTGGTGTCCCGGATGAGCCCAGTCACGGAGACACACAAAAGAGCTGATGAACCATGCACTTTACTCTGAGAGCGCTCCAGACGGAGTGGAGATTCCCACCAAGGAATCCTCATTCTCACACACACACAGAAAGGGTTTATAAGGCTGGATTGGTTGGGGAAAGTACTCACAGTACCACGAGGAAGGCAGGGAGTTGAGTTGAGCATGGGGAAACCCTAATGTCTGGGTGTCGGATATCACCTGATTTCCTGTTTATATACCCTGCGTGTGAGTTACTTCCGATGACCTGTGACGACACGTGTCCTGTTGCGTGTGACATTAGAGGTTCAGGTGCATCTGGTCATGATGTGATCTGGCACCCTTGACACGCTCTGCAGTGTGCCACATACATGTGCCATGCAGCACAATGTAGCCTATAACACATGGTTCATTGTTTGTGGGTGTGTAAGCCATGCATTTTTAAAACTTTACTGTTTGTATGGCTTTTCTCACCTCTATCAGCTCCAGGTCCATCTTTGTGGCCTGCTCCACCTCCTCTTTGGGAGTGGCATTCACAGCAACAAACCTCACATACTCCTCTGAAGTATGTGCATGTTGTTTTCTCATGGTTGTCTTGCCCAATAGACATGGCAGTGGGTTTGCGATGTTTGCCTTTCTGGGCAGACAGACGACTTTGAAGTCATACGGCAGTAAACGTAAAACCCATCTCTCCACAAGGGCACAAGAATTAGATTGTGAACTGGATATTGATTGGTTTATGGTCAGGGCTTGCAACAGCAATCACACTCATTGATGTCATCTGAGTTGTTTTCCATTCCTTCTCTTCCAGCTGGTGCAGAGGCAAGTTCGTGTTGGTATTGCTCATGTCATGGAGAATTGGAGCGAGAGTCTAAGTTTGAAATTTTTTGTAGGGCAAAAAATCAAACTGAGTCAGAAAGATGTGGCATCGTTGTTTTATTCAAAGTTTACAGCTGTGGCCCATAGGAGCTGCTTCCAGAGCTAGCTACTCCAGCCGGCTTTGTACAAGGGTCTTATAGGCCTCCAAATCTAACAAGCACTTTTTAGTTCAACCCACTGATCGATTTTCCACCAATAAAGTTTAATCCCCTTATTTCCTTAACTCCATCTTTCTCTGTTTCTACCAATAATTAAAAGATCTGTTATCACTAATTAATATTCAGTCCCATGTGGCCACACCTGGCCACCAATATTTACCACATGGATACGCCTCTATTTAAAAAAGAAAAAAACATGTTCTTGCACCTCTGAGTGCAATATCTCCAGCTTGGTCTGGTTCCACATAAGCTTATTTTTTGGTTCATTTTGACACATATGATGTGCAACAACTTTACTTTCAAGGACAGGTGCATAGGAAGGTACTTAAGGGGCCATTAGGGACTTTCCAGTCACTGAGGGAGACAGTTCAAACTCTACTGTATGGGACTTTCAGTCAGACAGTGCAGTGGGTCCAGACTAGGATATTCAGTTGGACCGTTACGTTACAACCCAGGCGTTTCTATCATGTCAATCACTGTCGATCAGTAAATGCCCCCTTTACATCCCCCCTTTCTAACTGTTAAGTCAGATAAAACTAACAATAAATGGATACAGAAAATGTAAATGCTAACATAAAAGTTAAAACTGAAAATCAGCAAGCATAAGTCTGATAACTACAACTAAATAACAGGAGTATATGTGTCAAAATGAAATCCTCTAATTCCTATTGTGATAAAATTATATATGGTTACATATATCAGGTGTTAAATAAAAGGATAACCATGTGCTCATAAAAGGATAACCATGATAAGAAAACAGGTAGGATACATGGAACTGCCTTCAAATACTACTGGATTATGGTATGTGTAAATGCTTATAGGCAAAAGGATAAAATGAATAACTAATCAATACTCAAAGATATATTGAAACCCAGAGGATATGTTGATTGTATGTACTACTAAAAATACTGATATGGAAACATGCAAAACAGGTTATTTGTGAGAATAAAAATATCGTGTTTGCCCTCAAAATCCTTTCAAAACTGGCGGAATGCCAGTCCATCCTCATTCCATGTTTTGTACTTTATGTACAGTAGCACAGTACCGGTGGTGTCTACCAAGAGAATACTTCACTGTACTTCACTGGTCACTCTTGAGCTAATCATAATAATACAAAATAACTGGTGCATACCAAATGTGATTAGTTTCATTTTGAATCTAGTGCCATATTCAGGAACAGGGTAATCTTCCTCTGCTCCCTCAATTGAGACACAAAGGTGCATACTCAATACAAAGAGCATCATAATCTGGACCGAATGTAGGCAACATTTATGTTATGTTGGCCAACATAATATTCGCTGATGAAATCAAATGATGAGAAGATAGCAGCAAAATCAGGATGTGGGACAACTGTAAAGTGGATCATAGCAATGCGCAAAGGGCCACTATTGTCAATTGGGATATACTGTAGCAGAAGCTTTCCTCCTTTGGGGTCTGTGTCCTTAGCCTGAAAAAGACGGTTAGGATTGCTTAGCCATATATAGTCTACTGAAAGCATGACAAGAACTAGTAAAAAACATAAATATTCTGAATTACTAATGCATGTTCATATAAACACCACGTTCAGTAAAGTGGTGGTATTTTGAGTTTGAAAAAGATTCAATTTCCTGTGCTTCTACAACAATCATCTGATTAGTCACAGTGCTAATGATCATTTTAGTGACTGTTGCCTTTTTGGGATGAAATTGTCCTGTTCCCCAGGGTTTTCATCCTTCTCAATAATTGTCACTCTCTGGATAGCTTTAACCCTTGCACATATCCCTGTCCATTTATGAGGCAACACAGTGTTGTACCTCCACAAATCTAGAAAAAAGTCTGCTAGGACTTTAATCTGATTTGCTACAACTGTCATAGGTGGTAAAACACAATTTTGCTTGCTGCAATTTTCAGAAGCGGTAATCATGGATTGGTTACTTGGCCTGGAAGCTGCATGGGGTCTAAGCATGCCAGGAATGGAAAAAATGAAGAGGTAGTCCACACTTCCCCTGAAAATACCCAGCCTTTTCACCATCTGCTTCTGAGCCTCCATATGTCTCCGTCCAGTTAATAATGTAATTTGTGGGAAGCTCTACATGTGATAGATTAAGGCTCGCATCAAATTCCCTACAATATCTTGCTATTGGGCTTCTAATGATGACCTGATAATCAGGATTGGCAAGATCACTTAAACATAAAAACACAAAATAAACACAAAATTGTCTGTTGAAAACTGTACAATGGCCATATGCATATGGATTAAGGACTACGACCACCTTGGCTAATGGTGATTGTGCACATACTACACACTCTGTCTTGGTCAGTTCTCTCACAGTGTACTGTGCCCATCGTCAGTGTTGTGCCAGTTCACACTGAAAAAGAACTAGTTAAAAATACAGTTCATTCAAATAAAAATGAACTAGTTCATGTTTATAGTTCATTAAAAAAAAAATTGAACTAAGTTCACAGCTCAAAACATGAACTAGTTCACGTTCATTTGTTTTTTGTTTGTTTTTTTAAAAACCAATTTTTTCCTTCGTCAAAAACCACTGTTCCAGCACTCTGATCCTTAGATGGGGTTGTTCTACCCATCTACTAAATCTGTCAGTGACCACAAGCATATACCTGTTTCCTCTTACTCATTTGGTCATGCCCACATAATCATTTACCAAGTGCTTAAATGGTCCTGTGGGCACTGGTGTGTGCCCTGCAGGGGTAGTGATTCCCTTTCTTACATTATTTTGGGCACACACGTCACATCTACCTAATAATGCATCAACTGTTGCATGTAGATATGGAGACCAAAATCCTTGCCTCTGTATTTTCCTTTCCACTTCTCCCCTTGAGCAATGATCCAAGCCATGTGCATTAGAGATTGGTATTGTTAGCAACTTACCTGGAGCAATTCACAACCTTTCATGGTTTCTGCATAACCCATTGCTGTCTTGTTTCACTCCCTGATTACTCCACATGTTTTTCTCATACACTGTTGCCTGTCCTTGTATGTCTACTAAATCTTCAAGATAGGTTATAGGCTCTATCGCGACCATCAGAGCCATTACAGGAGGCCTTTTTGGCTGCCTCATCAGCAAAATTGTTTCCCTTTATCACATAATCATTAATTTTTATGTGCTTGGCATTTGCTTATTGATAAGCACCTCGGCAATATCATTACATTCAACAGACTCAATATCTGTTCTAAATTATCTGTATTGAAGTACCAGCTACCTGTTTAAATCCTTGCTGTTTCCATACTGCTCCAAACAAATGTGTAATTCCATGAGCATATGCTGAATCAGTAAAAACATGTACATACTTTCCTTTCACTAGTTTACATGCCTCTGTTAATGCTTCTTCTTGTCTGTGGTCGACCCTGGTTCTGTGCGCCTTGCTGGCTGGCTGATCTCGAATGTTTGAATCCTTATGGGAGCCTTGTATTGCTTTCCTCTATATGTTTAAACAAACAAATACCTTGACTCTTTATGGGGATGCAGAAAAATGCAGAACACAAGTCTATAACCATGACATATTTAGCATCAGGATTTTTGGATTAGGCACTTCTGCCTGCCAATCTTCCACTGCTTCATTTACTGCTCTTAAATCATGTACTAATCGCCACTTGGTCTGATCTGCTTTTTGTACTGAGAGTATTGGAGTGTTACATGGACGTTTCATTTCCACTAATACACATGCTTGTCTTTTCTATTCCATGCTCTGCTTCTGGTTTTAAGGGATGTTGAGCTGTTCTAGGTTGCTGTATTCTAGGTTTCAATCTAATCTGCACTGGTGAAGCTGATTTTACCAGTCCTACATCTGTCTCGTTTCATGACTACAGTTCTTCAGGAACTTGTTTGATCATTTGCTGTTTCAGAGTCCTCCTTAATTGATTGTGTGCTCATCTGTTTCCACATTTCTTTAGGTTTCCTTCAGGTTCTGGAATGGTGACTTCCTGTGGGGTGGCTGTAATTTTTCTTTCACACAGTATTTTCAAAATTGTTTTGTCTTCAGAAAGTAGTTTTGAGGGGTTTTGTGTTTTTTTTTCCACTTGATTTTCTCTGCCCTCTTAACCATATGTCCGAAGTCCTTTGACACATGCCTTTCATTTATTAGTAGTGTCATGTGGGGCCTTGCTTCTGTTGTCTCTCTAAGCCACCCTTCCTCTAATCTCTCATCTTGGCTTATATCATAAATAATTATACAGTGATACTGCATCCTAAGGTTCCTTGCTTTTGAAATTTGTTCCAAAATAGACCTTCCCCACTGGCTCATTATTCTCTGAACTGGCCTGTCTATCTCTCCTAGCCAATACTACTTGAGCACTGATGTATGTCGCTCTGGATAAGAGCGTCAGCTAAACGCCATAAATGTAAATGTAAATACTAGGGCTGGGAATTTAAAGCGTTAATTAGATTAATTAATCACAGAAAAAAATAACGCGTTAATATTTTTAACGCAATTAACGCTTAAAGACCTGC
>JBBPCX010033764.1:0-15913 GCA_037974365.1 Hydrocynus forskahlii | reverse complement strand
GGGACTATTTTACCTCACGACGCCCTGCATGTATCCCTCCACCATGAATGGGTTTAGTTTTAGGACCAAAATCTTCTTAGAACTCTGGTAGAACAACGTCTCAGGTGTCAGGCGGCGCAACCAGAACAAATCTGATGGAAGAACTTTCTGTGAGGAGCTTTTAGAGGCAGACGTCTGGTTCCATTCACCTCCACTGTAAACGGTTCTGACTTGGTACGTTATTCCAGAATGTAACATTTCATACTAAATCCACTCTGAATAACTGTGTTTCCACTTAACCAATTAATTATTTGGGTATTGGTAGAATTGTACATTAAGACATTCAGAATTAGCAGATTTCACTTCCACCATTGCTGCGGCAAGAGACTCAAAAACAACAGAACCAAGAACAACCAGAATCCAGTTCTAACTCTAACTCTAAAGGATCTGATACATAATCAGTTCAAACACATCTTTTAAGTTGCCTAGCCATGGTAAACCAGTCCCTGAAGTTATTACGTATCAGTAATGGACAGCGTGAGGTGCTTTTAGGTGCGTTTTTAGAGCCGCTGTGGAGTTGGCGCTCACTGTGCCTCAGCTGTGCAGAATTAATTCAGCGAAAACATCATAAAACCTGAATGACTGTACTTTAAAAAATTGAGGAAGTGGCTTGTCTGGGGGGAAACTTCTGTCCTCACACAGACATCCACCTCCACATGCATTCTGTTCCAAGCCTTCAGAAAAGCTGGTACCCCTTCACCACCAATGAGGAACATTAGTTCCGAAGCGTTTCCACCAAAATAAACTGGATGAAAACCTGAAAAACTGGTTTTCAGCTGGAACTAAAAGACAAACCATGGTGACATGAGTGGGTGTATCATTCTACGGGGGCTGTATTTACAGATTATTTATAACTGATTCATGCTTGTGTTCATTGGATTTTTTTAAATTGATGGCGCATCCTTATTTCCGTGGCTGCACTCAGAACTGGTTTAAACGTGGACTGCTCTGCTGAATGACACCAGGTGGTTTTAAACCAGTTCTGAGTGGTACATCAGACTGATCAAGTGAACCTATTTTTTTTTTTACCTTGTTAAGTCATTTCCTCCTTCATAATACACAGACAATTCTTAAATATTATTTAGTAGACAAAATGAACAAGGCTGACTTAAAAATGGAATAGGAACTACAGAATTCAGTTTCAGAAATGACAGAAATATACACAATCAACAATGCTGCAAAACCACGTTATGTATTTTGTTGAAAACACCAACTGGTTACTTTCAATTTTCATCCGAATCGTCACGGTTTCCAAGAGCTTTAGAATGACAAAAACAACACAATGAGTTTCTATTTGTTCTATAAAAATAATAAAATGGATAGAGGGTTTTGAGTGAGAAGGGTGGTCCCCCCCTCCCCCACCCATCACTCAGCATGACGCTAGCCAGTACTGGTGTCTGTTAGTTTACATAAGAGCTAGTGCTCTCCAAGCGTGTTGCGCTGTATATTATGTTGAAGGAAGTTGTGGTGACGATGTGGCAAGCTTCCCCCTCCAAGTGCTGGAGGTGTGGTGTGACTGTAGTAGTCCTAGCGAGCGTGTGGAACTGGACATGGATAAAACTGGGAAAAAACGGTTCATTTAAGTACAGTACATTTTTAATGGTATGTGTGGACAGTCACATTTTTTGACTATTTTCACATACATGCCAACTGGGAACGTGTTCTTTTCTGGTAACCGTTTCTGAGAATTGTGACCAAACCAGAGTGTTGTTTTTTTCAATACTAAAGTTGAAAAAGAGCATGAAAAACTCAAAAGAGCTGAAGTGAAGGCCTCAGCCCCAGGTGGGCAAAGCCATGAAATCATCCAGAGTAATGCAACCCTCATTCCAAATGTCTGGATGAATTTCAGGGCAAGTCGTTGTCCTCCACGTCCTTTATAACAGGCTGAGGCTGTGTGTGTGTGTGTGTGTGTGTGTGTGTGTGTGTGTGTGTTACAGAGCAGGCCAGAAGAATGAGTGCCGTAATGAAGGATTAGAGCACAACACCTGTGCTCTGCTGCACTGTTTACCATACACTCTCCTTCAGCTCCGCCCTCCACGACACAGAGTCCCCGTAACACACACACCACCACACACACCACTGCACCCCTCCCACACACACCGCCGCACCCGCACACACACACCGCTGAACCTGCACACACACACACACACACTGCCGCACCCGCACACACACACACCACCACACCCACCACCGCACCCGCACACACACTGCCGCACCTGCACACTCACACACACACACTGCCGCACCCGTACACACACACAACCACACCCACACTCACCACCGCACCTGCACACAAACTGCTGCACCTGCACACATACACACCGCCGCACCCACATACACACCCACACCACCGCACCCGCACACTCACACCGCCGCAGTTTAGTGATTTATCTTTGCAGTTCAGGCCAGTTTAGGCCAGTTTAGGGATTTATATTTGTGGTTTAGGCCAGTTTGGGGATTTATCTTTGCAGTTTAGACCAGTTTCTCATTTATCCTAGACCGATTTAATCATTTATCTATGCCGTTCAGGCTGATTTGCTGATTTTGTTTTCAGGTGGAATTAGTGATTTATCTTTGTGATTTATAAAACACTACTCGCTCAGCTACAGAACAACTATTCACTCATCTTTACACAGTAAACAAATATCATCTATTTGTTTGCAGTATTTCCACACAGAGTCCTGAATGGCCACTCCGGCTCAGAGCACTGGTGTGAAAGTGTGGCTAAGTCACACCTGCCTAAATAGGATTAAAGTGGTTGAATCATTACGTTTAGCATGTTAAGCTGTGACACTGACATATGGACCTGCTACTTTACCACCTGTTCCTGTCCACAGCTTCGCTGGCGCTCACATGCTCTCTTCATATCCGCTGTCATTACATAACCCTAAACTGGTCTAGATACCATGTGTGCCACTACAGTTCCCTGCCGACATGAATATGATCCTAACAAATACTCCGCCCAATCAGTGAGATGGTTAATGAGATGGTTCTCAGTTATGCAACATTAAAGCCTCACAGTGGAGGATATTCATCCCTAGGTTTCAGAATTTAAAAAACTTAGAGGTTCCTCAGTCAGGAGGTGAACACAGCCATCCAAGAGTGTATGATATACAGGGGCTGACATAATTTTTTGCTCTAGTACTCTAATGAGTACCTACATGAACTAACTGGTATGCAACAAAATTAAACATTTTCTCAGAAATATAACTCAGAAAGCATGAAGCCAACTATGGAGACCAAGTTAGAAATAAACCTACTCATAAAAACAGTTCAATCAACATCAAAAGCACATCTACAGTGCACCATCTACCACCTCCCTCCATAAGAAAGAACAAAGTCTGAATCAGTCCATCCTTTCAAAATGGAACTGGGCCTAAAGTGAAAGATGCCATTAAGAGCTGTCAGTGGCTGAAACAGTCGGCATCCTTCAACAATTTCCACAACTCTGCAATTTTACAGCAGGGTGGCAAGAGGAACACCGTTGCCTAAACATCTTAAAGGGGGCATCAAATGATAGTTTAAGGTGTAATTTCAGGGGTTATGCTGGGTTCTGTAGAGCACCATTACATCACCCCGCCTCACCAGTTTGACAAAATTCACCATTTTAGCTTTATAAATGAAGGAATAATGCTAGAAACTCTCTTCCAACAGACTGAACAGAAGCTGCATGAATAGATGCTATAAGTTACATGCAATATAAGGTTGAGATATATACAGTGCAAAAACATTACAGGGCAATCCCTGTGGTATCAACCACTCCCAACCGCTAGCCTAGCCACTAAGCTACAGGCTAATAACCTCAGCCAGGACATGTGGAAGCAGCAGTCATGCCTCTGTTAAGTGATGGCAGCCCAGGGAACCTTCATACAGCTCCATACAGGTGTGCACGCATGATAAAATGCACTGCATTGTACCAAAACAGAGAGAAACACCACAGCATAAATACATTTTAGTTAACTAGTTGGACCACAGGTGAACAAAATGAGCTTCAGGATTAAACCAGGAGGACCTGATGATGAGCAGAACTGAAGGAGCTTTGGGGTTCAGTGGCAGCAGTCCAGAATCAGAGCCTTTCCCATAAACAGAACAGTGGTGAGTGTTGGTATAGGGAGTATCGGGGGGGGTTAAGGTTGTCGAATGTGTCTTGGCGGGACGGTGGTTTCTCTTCAAGATTCAAGATTATTTGTCACATGCATAGTCATACAAGTACAACACACAAAAAATCTGGAATTTTCTGAAACACAAATAAAAATAAAGAAATGAGTATAAGTGGATATAAGTATAAATGTAAGTACAATTATACATTTTTACAAATCTGAAATTTTCTAAAACACAAATCTAAAAGTAAATAGCTTTAACAAGGAGCACCACAAGTTTGAGATAAAATATATAAGCTAATAAAATGTGAGGTGTTACTATGTATTCATATAAATGTAGCAGCAGTGTGTACAATGTGCAAATGGAATGTTAAAGTGCATTGTGCCAAATTAGCACAGCAATGTAAACCAGAGCAATGCGAGCAGAATAATGTAAACAGAGTGACCAGAGTAATGTAGTGTAGTGTAAACAGAGTAATTTAACAGAGTGATCAGAGTGATGTAAACAGTAATGTAAAACAGTGACCAGAGTAATGTAAAGAGTAATGTAAAGAGTAATGTAAAACAGTGACCAGAGTAATGTCAACAGAGTGACCAGAGTAATGTAGTGTAGTGTAAACAAAGTAACCAGAGTAATGTAGTGTAGTATAAACAGAGTAATTTAACAGAGTGATCAGAGTAATGTAAAGAGTAATGTAAAACAGTGACCAGAGTAATGTAAAGAGTAATGTAAAACAGTGACCAGAGTAATGTAAACAGAGTGACCAGAGTAATGTAGTGTAGTGTAAACAGAGTGACCAGAGTAATGTAGTGTAGTGTAAACAGAGTGACCAGAGTAATAAGCAGCATGTACAGTACAGTGTAGCAGCATGTAATGTAATAATAAATCCCATATGATATGAAATATGAGAGTGAATGTTCTGGAATATGACAATAAATATGATATGAGGTCCTGTTTCAGTCCCTTGTGGTAATGATATGGTAATGCTTTGGTGATGCTATGAGGGGCATGATCTGATTCAGGCCTGAGGATAGAAGCTCCTCTTGAGTCTCTCTGTTTTGGCCCTGATGGCGCGGAACCTTCTGCCTGACTGCAGAAGTTGAAACAGTCCATTACTGGGGTCCTTTAATATTCGAACTGCTCTGGACCAACATCTCCTGGTGTAAATGTCCTGCAGGGAAGGGAGAACAGACCTGCAGCAGCGTTCTGCTGCACAGATCACTCTCTGAAGGGCTTTTCGGTCCTGAACACAGCTATTCCCATACCAGGATGTGATGTTCTGTGTCAGGATGCTCTCCACAGCACCTGAATAGAAAGTCCTGAGGATCACTGAAGAGACCCCGAACTTCCTCAGTTGTCGGAGATGGTACAGGTGCTGCCTAGCCTTTTTGGACTGGACTAGAATGTGAGCAGTCCAAGTCAGGTCTGAGATGTGGACACTGAGATACTTGAAGGACAGCACCCTCTCCACTGGAGCTCCGTTGATGATGACAGGCTTGTAGTCTCGCTGCTGTCTCCTTCTGAAGTCCACCACCAGCTCCTTGGTCTGCCCGACGTTCAGCTGGAGGTGGTTGTCCTGACACCACAATGCCAGGTTCTTCACCTCGTCCATGTAGGCCGTCTCATTGTTGTTGGTGATGAGACTCAACGCCACTGTGTCATCAGCAAACTTCACAATGGTGTTGGAGCCATGAGTGGCCACAGTCAGAAGTGTAGAGGGAGTACAGCAGTGCCAAAAGTACGCACCCCTGTGGTGCTCCAGTATTGGTGGTGATGCTGTTAGAGACACACCTACCCACCCTCACCACCTGAGATCTACCAGTGAGGATGTCCAGCACCCATGCAAACACACGGCTGTTGAGTCTTAGATCCCTCAGCTTTGTGAACAGTCTACCTGGCACTATCTGTTGACCATGAGAGACACTCCTCCACCTTTGGTTTTGTTCGACTCCTATCCGTGCGGAACACTGAGAATGAGTCAGATGGAGTTACGGCACTGTCCGGCATGGTGGGGGTCAGCCATGTCTCAGTAAAGCAGAGAATGTTTCAGTCTCTCATGTCTTGTTGGAAAGTAACTCTGGCCCTTAGGTTGTCCAGCTTTTTTTCCAGTGACTGGAATTAGCCATCAGGACACTAGGCAGTGGTGCCCGGTGCGCTTGCTGTCTCAGCCTGTTTCGGACGCCAGCACGTGTCCTGCGGTGTTTCTTTGTTCTGCACCTCGGATGAGCGTCACATCCATTGCTGTTGTCGGCCACAACGGGTCAGGTTTAAAAGTGTCCAAAATTACATGTGCGAAGTTGTTACGGATGTTGAGAAGTGTTCTACTATCAGCTGACTTTGGAACATGGGGCAAAACAGTAGATGAATAAAAAACTAAAAAAGAGCACAGTCTGTGTGGAGCGGGCAGGAAGGCGTCTGGACGTGGCGGCGCCATCCCCCCTTGTTACAGTTCTTAAGATTTACAGGTTGATTCATGGATTATTTGTCTACCTGAACAGCATTTTTACACTGGCACAAAGAACCGTGCCATTTACTAATAAAGTGACCTGTACCTGACCCGTACCTGCGCTGTCACGGCTCTGATCGATGCCAGGGCCAAAAGTGGGCAGCAGCCTATTTGGTCAAAAATGTTGTCATGACAAAAGTTGGACTTTAAAAAAGACTAAAATGACAACAGCAATGTAGATACAAACTAACAACCGGGAAGTCAATGAAGTACAAGTGCAACTGTCTGTTTGGGTTTTCTCCGATTCTAACAAATTTAGCTTTAAATCTCTGTGAAGGTGAAACGTGAAGGTGATTCAGGACGTCACTAACAAGTTATCTGGGTTTGGTTTTCATCACACGGTTAAAGAATGCAGAGAAAACATTAACTGTTAAAAATACACTGGAACATCAAAATATGATACAACTTCCATACCGTCGCAGTACAGATTAGGTACAGCACGGTTCTTGTACACCTAAGGAAAAGTGCCTAAAATCTTTAATTACCCACCTGTTCTTCCCAAGCAAGGTCCACGACCTCACCACCCCCAGACCGGATCAGAGCCACTCCTGGGCGCGGCCCACCCTGCGGTTGAGGTTGTGTTAGCTGTGCAGTGGGGAGCCATTTACATGAATGGCTGTTTGAATTCCTGCCTTGTTTTTCCAAAGCGGCTGTAATTTGATAGAGGAGATGACTGACGCACCTCAAGAAGGACGGCCCTTTCCACAACGCTGCCTCTGTGTATCCAAGCGAGGATGTGCTGCCTGGAATTCGAGGCTAACATTTGTACGGGTGAGTGAATATTCACAGTCAAGTGAGTCTGAATGCACACACACACACACACACACACACACACAAACAGGCACACTCAGTTCTTCATTTAAGGCAGAGAAGCCTCATTCTGGGAGCAGCTCAGTCCCCGTAGACTCTTCAGTGTGTGGAAGAGTTAATTATTACAGTTCGTAGGCTAACCCTATAGAGACTGAAAGTGTGTGTGTGTGTGTGTGTGTGTGTGTGTGTGTGTGTGTGTGAGAGACAAAGCGGTCCCCTTCTTCCTATTCGTATCTGCTGAGTAAAGTAGTCCTAACACATTTTATTAAAGGCCACAACATCGTGTATTCGTGCACACACCCATCCTGCACTGCAGGGTGTTCAATACATTCTGCTTGGTCCTGGATGTGCTGGAGTGTTTCTGGGAAACAGTAAGGAAACTAATGCTGAAACACTAAAAGCATTGATCCACTGGATCCCAGGGCTGCACAGTTACGCCTACCATGATGATCACGATTATTTATTACAGAAAAGAGAAAAATATATGACTGTGCTGTGCGGTGGTCATGACACTAATAATACACAATAATGCATTTAATTTATAGCCACCTTTCAAGATGCTCAAGGACACCTTACAATACAGCAAGAGCAGACATCAGACATACAGCAACAATCTAACAAGACATAATTCATAACATGCAGCAAAATGTTTATGCTATTTATAAGAGAATAAGAGAAATACTTTTAGAAAACATCCGCTATAACAGAAAAAATGAAGTTTTTTATGCAAATATCTTTTTTAAAGAAATCCCTGTTTTTAATCATTGTGTGCACTTCTCCCTTTGCCCACTAGAGAGCAGTAAGCTGAAGATCTGCACATGAAAACATGGCAGACTGCGGCGTGTTTTTAAAGTGTTTCCCAAACAAGCTGTGGAGGAATCCATGGATTTCATTTTTAATTTAAAAACATCTCGAGATAAGCGGCGCTTTCAATCTGAAACTCAACCTAGCTAATTTTTTAGCTAGTCAGCTTTCCTTGCTAACTAAATCAGTTCTTTGGGGACTATTTTGCCTCACAACGCCCTGCATGTATCCCTCCACCATGAATGGAACCAAAAAAATACATTTTGACCTAAACTCTGAATGCCTTGCTGTTTAACCATTTAATTGTGCAAATATTTTGAGAAACCGTTGCAATTTAATGACTTAATTCAATGCTAAGCCTGGGCTTCACGTGAAAGTGTACTGCCCAGAACAGATCTAAACTGGTTGAAACTGGAAAATGTTAACTATAAAAACGTCAACAGAAGTTGTTGGCATTATCATTGGAGGGCTGCCTTGAAAATGCTTAGTAGCCTGTCCTCTTAAAGCGTTGCATACATTAGTATGCTCCATAAACCTGGGTTAATAGCTTAAAATGTACAGATTCTAAAAACATTTCACATTAAAAATCCCCATCAGCTCATCCTGGATACCTGTTCACGCACAGACTGACTTGCTATATGCTACAGTGTTAAACAGGTAAAGAGCTACAGCCTTAATCTACAAATGCAATACAATATCACATATTTTACAGTGTGACAACTCACCCAACCCATCACCTCCCTACCCCACCCCAAAAATTTAGAGCGAGCACCACCTCCCAGTAAAGATCTGAACTGGTAGGTCCTGCAACTCGGAAGTTGTAAGTTGTGTATTGTATTGGAAGATCATTTAGCTTCCTTTGAGGATTAAGCCTTAATTAACTTATAATGAGTTAAATGAAGTTACATAATCTGAAAATATAATCACAACAGTCCCATTATATATATTAATATTAGAAATAAGATGTTTGCACTTGCCTAGTCGTCCCGTTGTGCGGTAGGTTTGGATCACTCGTGTGTATTTGTTTGCTGTTTAACAAACAGGCTTATTTAAGAAGCTCGTTACCGCCCTCGTTAACCCTGAGTATCCGCGAAACTCCCACTGAGCCGCGTGTCTAATGCACCTTTTTAAGCATTCCCTTACCTCTCCAACACATCGACCTGGCAGATCCATCACTGCTCAGTGTTCCAGAACCTCATAATTCACAGATTAAGCTCCGAGCCAACCTCCACGCTTTGGCAGCCTCAGATAACGCTTAAGTGACCAGCATTTGCCATTGCAGCATTTTTTTGTTGCTTCTAAAGCAGCTTTGCAATACAAACCCTTCAGCCACGAAAACCAAATGATTCAAGCATTCCAGCATTTTCTACCCTCCAGCTTCACCCACTGTTTCTGCAGAGGGGTTTGGTTGGTCCCAGAACGCCTGCAGGTGTAGTCCAGTCAGTGCTTCTATCCGGGAATGTGCTGTGAGGAGAACTGCCACTCAGTAATATCCAAAACGAATGTGTTCATTAGGAGCTTTTGGGCAGAATAATAATGTGTAAATTATGTTGTTTATTTTTATTCCCAGAAGTAACATTATTGTGTTTGGTGTAGGTCAATTTTTTCACTTGGTACACACTAAACAATACATACTGTGGATTTTTTTAAACAAATATATTCCAGGCCCTCATTATGACTTAAACCGGCTGTTTTTGTTGCTGTGTCTTTAAGATGCATGATATATGTAAATAAGCCCTATTCTGATTGGCTCCCCTGTACTGTGCCTCTTTCAAAAAGCAGCCTGGACTAAAAGACACCTTAAAACTTCTTGAGCTAGTGTGCTAACTAGCGCAATAGCCAATTTAGCTAGCGTTCTTAGCTAATCTTGATGGAATTTTAGTACATCATAGATCTCTTAAAATGTACTACAACTTCAGCTGGATTAGTACTCTCGCTAAACACACTACAGACTAGCCAGTTGTTTGGCCTCTTTCTTTACACACCATGTGTCGAGCTGTACTTCTGTACTGGACTGAAGCTTTTTCTGTAGTGAAAATCTTTCTATTTGAATCCGTGCTGAACCTGACAGGTTCAGTTTTGTAAGGCTTAATGTCTGCAGCTAAAGGGAAAAAGCTAAAATGATGGAAAGACTCCAGATTCAGCTTGCACCTCAAGGCTTGAGACTTTCACGCAATCTGTGAACATCTGTGTTTATAGCAGGCTGAAGCTGAAGACCCTTCTCACACGTAATTTGCAGTTAACATAACACTCTAAATGAACATATTCTGACTTGAATGGGATGTCTGATGCCATTCTGTATTTGTGGGAGGGAAATAGTAAGGTCAATAAGACAGTGTGCATTTTCAAGTACCCACAAATCTAAGTGCTCACACGACTACACTGCAGAGGTAGAGGATGCACTGACAAACGCACAGCACGGCGTTAACATCGACGCAGCCCCACCGCAGACGGCACAACAGTGTGATAGTAGCACCATCTGTGTGTGCTGCAGTGAAGCTGCTTCACCATGCAGCCTCGGTCTGGGGTGGGGGGCACTGTGGACAAGAAGGAGAAAAACCAAACTGCAGCACCAGTCTTTGTTATTTTCACTAGAGCTCCATCTGACAATTTCTGTAGGCTATTGATTCTGAGCTGATTAATCCACACCAATCGAGTTATCATGCCTGTCACAGCACCGCCATAGCCAGAGCCACATCCTGTTCTTCCACCGGTCAGCCTCAACATTAAACCCAGTAAATAACATTGATGATCTCATTACAGTGGCTCCTGTCGAGGGCTGGGAGACATTAGGCGGTGACACAACAGTCAGTTCTTTAAGTTGATGTTCTTAAAGCAGGAAAAACGGATGAGTGAACACTTTGTCAAAAACCGAACGGTAATGGCTTGGCAATGGTCACAACATCTCCAAAACAGCAGGCCTCGTGGGGAGGGTTCCCAGTATGCAGTGGCCTGTATCTACCAAAAATGGTCCAAGGAAGGAGAACCGTTGACCCGGCAATAGGGTCATGGACACCCAAGGCACGAGCAAAGGCCTCACAGAAGAGAAGTGGCACAAACTGCTGAAAAAGTTGATGTTGCTCTGACAGAAAGATGTCAGAACACACTGTGCAGCGCCGCCTGCTGAGTACAGGGTTATGTAGCTGCAAACTGGTCAGAGTGCCCATGCTGACGCCTTTCCACCACTGAAAGTGCCTACAATGGACATCAGAACTGAACCATGAAGTGGTGGAAGTGGTGTTCCCTTGCAGCAGGGATACTCCCTAATGGCAGTGGCCTGTTTCAGTGGCCTGCCACACTGCACTCACTGTTCAGGAACGGTCTGAGGAACATCACAGGGTTCAAGGTTTTGACTTGGCTATCAGAGTCCCCCATCTCAGTTCGCTTGAGCATATGTGGGACATGCTGATCAAACTAGTCTGGTCTATGGATGCCTCACAACATTTAGGACTTAAAGGATCTGCTGTAACGGCTTGGTGCAGAACCACAGCACACCTTTCAATGGGCTTGCAAAGTCCAGGCCTTGACACGTCAAAGCTGCTTTGGTGGCCTGAGAGGGGCCAACACAATATTACACAGGTGCTCTGTGTAAATGTTTGTTTGTCTGTATAAAAACAATTCATTTACAAATTTCAATTTTGCCCAAAAACTATGATGAACCCATTCATTTTAGACTCGCTTGGGAGTCCAACCAACCCAAGCAGCAGTTCTCCTCATTACCAGTTCTCTGGCTTTACGCCGTGCGCTGAAACTGAAAATGAACACATTAGAGAACTTCTTTAAGATATTTGAGTTGCAGCCTGTTTGGTCAAATTCTGAAGATGAGTGTGACCACAGGCCTCCATCAAATTCCCTACCTGCTGTCTTCCCTTCAGCAAGCTTTTTGGTGGGCAACTGAAAAACTTAAACAGGAGTTTGCCAGAAATGAAAAGAACACAATTACAAGGCTCAACAAAACCACATTTTGTCTAAAATACAGGATGCTCTGCATTTTTAAATGAAACAATTAAGTCACATCGCCCCCTGTGCTTCCAGAAGTGTATTACAGTCTGTCAGAATGACCGTGTGGATCAAACATGTACCGTTTTTGGACATACAAGGTCTTGTTCCAACATTGTACAGCATTGTAGAGTATGGCTGAAAATGTAAAACTTTTTTAATAGCAACAATAACAAGTAGCCGTACATGTAGTTCACACTTTGAGAGCTGCATGTATCACCTGAGGCTGAACGTGTGGAGCCCCAGCTGCTGGTCCGCCTTCTGCAAATTCATTTATTTGCCAAATCGCCGGCAGGATAAAAAGAGCTGATCTCAGTCAGAGGTTTCATCCCCAGGCTTATTACAACACTCCGGCTGATTAAGGGG
The DNA here is from genome assembly GCA_037974365.1 of Hydrocynus forskahlii. Classification (NCBI taxonomy): domain Eukaryota; kingdom Metazoa; phylum Chordata; class Actinopteri; order Characiformes; family Alestidae; genus Hydrocynus; species Hydrocynus forskahlii. The sequence continues at coordinate 3,288 of JBBPCX010033764.1, read as the reverse complement.
GGGGGATTATTCTTTTCTCTTCCTTTCATAAACTGTGCACATCCACAGATCGTGGGAAAAAGAGGAAAACTGTGTTAAGAGGGTTTAACCACTGGACTCTATAAATCAGTATTATAGTCGAGCTGGACTGTAGTAAACACTCACTGAAAAAAGTAATCTAACTGATTCAAATCTGTAGATCCATTGCACATTAATAAAATACAGACGTTGGAACATTTCTGAGAGGAGTTGACTCCATTCAGCCACGAGAGACCTTTAGAGGGGCAGGTGCTCAAAAGAAGTGGGGCAAAAAAATCTATTGGAAGGGGTCGACTACGATGACAAAAACTTTTGCTAGTTGGGGGACGGGGGTGAGAGGTCAAACCAAACCACAAAAGTCACACCAACATATTTCATTTCTGCACAATGTCACTGAAAGAACCACTTTTGGTTCCCAAAATCTTTTCTCGATAACACTATTCGTTTAATAAAGGAATGTGAATTTGAAGAACCTCCACGTAACGTAAAGGTTCTTAACAGAATCCATGACTTGCTATAGTCTTTACATTAGCATACACATTTAAAAGGTTTTTTTCCCATTCACTATTTTTTCAAACACAGCTCCTTAAGGAATCAAAAGAGGATCTTCTATGGCATTGCTCAGGACCCCTTTTTTATTTTTTTTCTAAAATGTACAGAAATGGACAGGGAAGCATTAAAGGGCAACTCAAATTTCTGCATGATTAAATGACTAAGATGTTAAAGTCGTTCAGAGTGGGCTTGGTGCGTGACACTCCATTCTAGAGCGACCTACAGTCAGAACTGTTCCCAGCGTTGGTGAATGGAACCAGACGTCTGCCTCTGAACACTCCCTCACAGAAAGTTATTCCATCAAATGGTTATGGTGGTGCTGTCTGATACCTGTTTTGAGATTTTGGTCCTAAAACTAAACCCATTCATGGCGAAGGGATACATGCAGGGCACTGTGAGGCAAAACAATCCTCAAAGAAAACTGATTTACTGTTTTACCATCATCGACATCCATATAAACACTCAGAGACACGTGGAGCTTGACTGGAGGTCGATAGTGAACAAAAGGGCTATATTTAGACTGTGGAGGTCGTGACCCCGGTTTCATTCGCCTCCACTGAAAAGAATCAGAGTCTCTACGATAAACCGCTTTGCACCAAACCTACTCTGTTTATGTGTGTATTGCTGAATTACGGGGAGTTTTGAAAAAATCAGCTAGGCTTTGGTCCTGGTAACCTTAAGCTTGTGCTGCTTCTCCAGCGCATCACGTTCTACTGGTCAATGCTTTTCAATAGAGATTATACAAGCGGCATGTGCCACTGAGCAGCCTGTCCCGATACTTCTGGACATGAAACCGAAACAGCATTGAGCTCTTCCGTTCGGTCCACTAAACTGGGCAGTATTCAATCAACCAACTGCATGCGTCCCTCTATTCTTCAGCATTTTCAGGAGAAAAACAGACCCAACCCAGATCGAGCCCTTCAGCAGAAGGTCAGCTGTTCTGCCACGTCGCACGAGCTTCAGAGTGCCATCTGACGAGCGCGTGCGGCCTGCACACCGAGGTGTGTGTTGTGTGGTGTTACTAATGTGGGGGATGGACCCCCCTCCCCCAAACTGACATGTTCCTGTTCAGGTCACGTGAAGCTTTTTCCTCCTTTTTTCTCTCCACTGCACAGGCTCGTGCGTCTCTCTCTCTCTCTCTCTCTCTCTCTCTCTCTCTCTCATGCGCGTGTCCATGTGCAGTGCAGCCCGGGTGCGCTGAGAGCCGCAGTGCATTCATTACAGGGGGGAAAGCAGCGCGCGGTGCACCCCAGACCGCACGAGGACATCAAACCATCAAACCGAGACAGGGACGAAGGCGCGCGACGGCGTGTTTCACAGCTCAATTAATTCTTTCATTTAGCTCTGCAGAGAGCGCGCGCTGACTTCAAAGCGTCCCAGTCAAAATACAGGCTCGAGAGAAGCGCGCGACACGTCTGCCTGTGTTTTTGGCTGTTTTGGGGGTTTTTTTGCTGCTCGCGCTGCACTGCACCGCACACGTGCACGCGCACGCCAATACACTAATGTAAACGGCGAAAAGACGACAAGAAAACAAAATAAGCGCCTTTAGGAGAAAACAGGAGAGCAGAGCTTACCTCGTCTTCGGTGGAGAGACGGAGAGAGAGAGATAGTGATGAAAAGAGAGAGAGAGTGATGGAGAGAGAGAGGTGGATGACGGGTGTGTAATAGTCGAGCTGGAGTTGGGCTCCGTTTGCCGTGTCGAGCCTTAGCATGCACGCGCGGACTCACTCTCTCCCTCTCACCAAACACAGGCAAACACACGCGCAGCCTCGCGTCACTGCAACGCGGATTTGCTCCACGGGCGTGTGCGTGCGGCCGGATGGCGTCGCACGCGCTCCTCATGGTCCCGCCCCCTCTCTCCGCAGAGAGAGAGAGAGAGAGAGAGAGAGAACAGAATGATAGAGAGAAAGAAAAGTGGAGAGAGAGTGTGTGAAAGAGAGAGAGCACAATGATAAAAAGAAGAAAATGATGGAGTGAAAGACAGAAAGAGAGTGATGGAGTCAGAGAGTGATGGAGTGAGTGAAGAGTGATAGAGAGAGAGAGAGAGAGTGATGGAGTGAGTGAAGGAGTGATAGAGAGACAGAAAGAGAGTGACGGTGTGAAAGAGAGTGATAGAGTCAGAGACAGAGTGATGGAGTGACAGAGAGATGGACAGAGAGAGTGATGGAGTGAGAGAGAGTGAAATGGAGAGATTGATGGAGGGAGAGTGAGTGTTGGAGTGTGTGTGAGAGTGATGAAGTGAGAGAGAGTGATGAAGTGAGAGAGAGTGATGGAGTGAGAGAGAGTGATAGAGTGAGAGAGAGAGTGATGAGTGAGAGAGGGAGAGAGTGATGGAGTGAGTGAGGGAGTGAGAGAGTGATGGAGTGAGAGAGTGATGGATTGAGAGAGAGAGACAGAGAGAGAGAGTGATGGAGTGAGAGAGAGTGAGAGAGAGTGATGGATTGAGAGAGAGAGAGAGAGAGAGTGAGAGAGAGTGATGGATTGAGAGAGAGAGAGAGATGGAGTGAAAGAGTGAGAGAGTGATGGAGTGAGAGAGAGAGAGTGATGGAGTGAGAGAGAGAGTGATGGAGTGAGAGAGAGAAAGAGTGATGCAGTGAAATAGAGAGAAAGAGAGTGATGGAGTGAGAGAGAGAATGATGGAGTGAGAGAGAGTGATGCATTGAGAGAGAGAGACAGAGAGAGAGAGTGATGGAGTGAGAGAGGGAGAGAGTGATGGCG
>JBBPCX010033725.1:0-15914 GCA_037974365.1 Hydrocynus forskahlii | reverse complement strand
TCTCTCTCCCCCTCTCTCTCTCTCACTCTCAGGTTTGGTCAGTTCACTCTGAGGGCAGCAGATCCACAACTGTTCTCACAGCCACAGTCTGTTAATGTACAGGCTGTCTCCCAGCAGGTACCCACACACACACACACACACACACACAAATACACATATACACACACACACGAAAACGGTCTCTCTCACATGTACACACACACAAACACACACACACACACCACTCATAATGACTTTTAATTACTTTAAGTTAATATTCACTTTATAGAGGTGAGAGCTGAAGGTTTCTCTGAGTTTGTGACTACCTAAGCTGTCTCATTAACTTGCCCTTGAACTTTAGCTTGTACGAAGTAGAAAGTTAATATGCACTCAAAATTTAACTTTAAGAGCAGATTTAACTTTAATAATTAGCTGCCCTGCTTAGTATTTGACAAAATTATGAAAAATAACAAAGACATAAGAGCAGAGTAGTAAAAGAATAAAGGAGATCTTTAGTTTCAAGATGAGTTTTTTCCAGGCAGTGCCTCGTCCAGTTGATTGGCAATGGAAAAAGCAGAATTCTCCCGTTATAATTAACCGGTTTGTCAACACAAGCTGACTTTCAGAGAGCAGTGCACCGTGCTGTTTTTGACAGATAGGCTGCCGTGTTTCTATTTTTGACATATCACACCAATGTTTTACCTCAACAACACCCAATGAGGAGAAACTGATCCACACTGTAGAGAAAGGCCCACTGTACGAGTCTTCCTCGAATTTTTAAAACTAAAAACAGCAAGTATTACTTTATAAATTATAGCCCACTATAGTAAGGTAATCATATCTGTGCTGTCTACTATATATGTCTGCTTTATATTTGCTATATATTGATATACACTATATGGACAAAAGTATTGGGACCCACCTGTATTTCAGGGTTTGGGCTAGGCCCCTTACTTCCAGTGAAGGACTTAATCTTAATTCTTCACCATAACAAGATATTTTGGACAACGCCATGCTTCCAACTTTGTGGACACAGTTTGGGAAGAACCTTTTCTATTCCAGCATGACTGTGTACCAGTACACAAAGCGAGCGCCATAAAGAGATGGTGGGTAGTATGAGTTCGGTGTGGAAGAACTTGACTGGCCACACAGAGTCCTGACCTCAACCCCATCCAGCACCTTTGAGATGATCTGGAACGGAGATTGTGATCCAGACCTTCTCGTCCAACATCAGTGCCTGACCTCATAAATGCTCTACAGAATGAATGGACACAAATTCCCACAGAAGATCCTGCGGAAAGTCTTCCAAGAAGAGTGGAAGCTGTTATAGCTGCAAAGGGGGATAAACTCCATATTAAAGTCTGTGGATTTTAAATTTTCTGTCCATAAAGTGTATATCTAATGTAAAAATGTATATCTAATGCGAGTGAAGATCAGTAATACAGCCAGACATTTGCAGTCGGGACCTGTTTCCTAGTAGGCCCCTAATTTGTTTTTACCACTGTTTGAGCCATTGCAACTCCTGGCAGTACTGCATGCAGCTGTTTCATACTGTTAGCAAAAGGTGTTGAAATAATTAAAGGAAAAGTACTACATCTTTTTATACTCTGGAGAATACAGCAGCTGTAATTCAATACTTTCTAGCTCTGCACTTTGATCTGCTTCTTCTTAAAGCTCACTGATAGGGGGCTGCAGTAATGAACACAGACTGAGAGAAGGCTGAGGCTTGGAGACATTTTTAGGAAGATTAGATACCCCTCTTTTTCTTCTTTTTTTTCTATCCTCCTTGGCATCTCATTACATTTCCTAAATATATCACTGCAGCTTGCACTGCAGTCTCCTGAGAACTGGCTGTGTATCTCCTGACCTCATGCAGAACACAAACACACACACACACACACACACACACACATACACACTGAAACTCAATCTCTCTGGACTGAAAGCCATTGCAGCACCTTAACTTTGAGACCCCCCCCCCCCCACCAAAAATACATTACTGCTTCTCCTGAATTGATAGTATTTGAACCAGCTCCTGTAGCTCAGGGCGTTCGTATACATTTTCCCTTCTGTTTTTTTTTTTCCTGAGAAAGTAGTTACTGCTCAGATTTAGTGGGCAAGAACTTTCTCCATACTTTCCCCCACTTTTCCACATAAAAGACTTCTCACAAGACAAGTGACATTCATTCGTTTGGCTGGCAGTCAAAGCAGGGCATGGTAGGTGGGACTACACATGGTAGGTAAGCCCACATCGCCAAATTTATGTTTATGGCTTTTTAAAGTAGGTGCACATTCTGCCCTGAACAAGGGCTAATAGTCATCATGGCTTCTGAGCAATGTTATTGCTTACCATGTGAAAAGCCTTTGACCTACATCAGTGCAAACCAATGAAAACTTAAGAAAAACCAATGAAACTTGAAGAAAAAACAATGAAAATTGAAGAAAGAACGGTCTTTGTGCATCTTGATAAAATATTGTCCAGATAAAACATTTGAGAAACTGAAATATGTTTGCGTCTATACTTTTGACCTGTAGTGAATGCTTAGGCAGCCAAGAATTTACAATTAAACTTGGAGTGCAGAATTCAAATATTGAAAGTAGACATGTCAGTGTTTTATAAAGATATTAATATAGCACCAATATGTAAGGCCAAATCACATCAGTTCAAAAGGTGATGCCATGTTTATGGAGGGATAGGTTTTTAACACTTGGCTTGGCACACTCTTTCAACTGCAAATAATTAATATACCTTAATGTAGCTAATAAAATCTCATTTTCCCCACAATCACACACCTTTGATTTGTTTGCTTTTTGGTCAAGGCCACAGAAAGAGGAATCCTTACTGGTGTAAACACTACAGCACACTACAAAAAGTCATTAAAATAATGGCCCAGGTTTTGTAGAAGACATTAAAAACTGGCTGAAACCAATTACAAGCCACTTTGCTACTTGCACTCCTGTTTATATAAATGAGTTACAAAGTGTGTATGCAGTTTTAGTTCCAGCTCAAGTGTCCAAAAACATTTCCCATTCTTAATGCACAGGCCCCTTGATAACAACTTGAAACCATCATGGTTTTATGCAGCATTTGTGTGCAGAAAGTCTTCATGTGGCTGCTCCTCATACTTCACTTAAGCACTTTGCATGCGTCGTGTTCGATAAAATGTCTCGAGGCCATTTTAATTAGCTCCTTGTCTGCTTTTAGTCTCTGGCTGTGAAATGTGGAATCTTTCTGGGTGGTCTGGAGCTCACCACACAAGCCAGTCAAGAAAAGAGATTAACATCCTTGTACTCAGAGCCAACCCCATGACCCCTTATTCTCTGGTTCTTTCTCTGCCCAGTAAAGCGGCTAAGGGCTGCTTATATCATGCTAGCTAATGGGGCAGTTGCCCATTTGTACTCATGAGTCCTTACTGTAGAGCAGAGATTGGAAGATCACATAGTGTATTTAGAGAGATAAAACCATAGAGTCTCAGAGTGCCTCAGTAGTGCCTCAGAATCCATGCCTGCCCAATCAGACTGAAAGATTGTGACCTTTTGGAGACAAAACACATGACCTAAACTTCTTTTGTGTATTGTTGTTTTAATAGTTTGTGCAGAACTCCAGTTTGGTTCCTATTTAAACTGTCTTTGACTCTTCTTTTGGACCGTTTGGTGTATGGTCTTGAGATGTTCTCCTAAATATATTTGTGATCTTTTTCTCCACAGCCTCCTTTGGTGATCACCAATCAACCCATTTACATTGAGTCAGGGGAGACGTCTTTACTCACTAGGTCCACTCTCTATATTGAGGACCCCGACAACCCTCAGGACGTCCTTCTGATGGTTCTGGATCCTCCTCGACATGGCCGCCTCACTCGTGTTCATGCAGATGGCCAAGTGACCCAGTTTAAACTGGAAGAGCTCATTCGTGAACAGCTGCAGTACATCCACGATGGCTCCAGTGAGGACCAAGACAGACTCTTGTTGCAGGTCAACGATGGACACAGCTATCAGAATGTTCTACTGCATGTCAGCATTGCTCAGAAGGTACGCTATGTTGCTACACCATAGGTTTATGGTGGGCCTCTTGCTTGAAGTCTGTAGGAGCATGATTAAGAAACACTGCTTTGAAAATGTGGTCGATGTTTTGTGTCTCGTATGTCATTGTTAGTAGGATGGGATAGGATGGAGCTACAATGCTAATAGACTCTACCTATTTGCAATGTGTACAGTTCTAAATCATCACACTCCTGCATTCAGTTGCTTTCATAACAAAACCTCCACATCATTTTAATTGAAACATAAAGAAGGTTAATGTATATCAATGTTAATAGAATTTATTTATAGTAATTTGGGACAATTTCTGTTATGTCATTCATGAAATTTGCACAGTTTAAAGTCCCTCTGTCTTGAAAACACAAACCAGGCAGCATTTTTTGATACTGATGCTGTTTAATTAGCAGCCAGTCCATCTTTTATTCTGTCGAGAGCATATGATGGATGACATAATCCTTTCAACCCAAGGATGCCTCATATTACATGTTTGGCAGCGCCCCAGTAAACACTCACACAAAGGCTTTCATCACCTTTCACTCATTCAAGCACCGTCAGCTTCCGGAACACGACCAGGCATGTGTCTTCCTCAGCCCCAGTGATGTCTAGACTGATAAGAGTGTTCCACTTTGTTCCTGGTCCATTCACCATCGTCCCCACCTTGTTTTTCTTTTCTTCCCTCCAGGCTGCCGTCCTTCTCTCACCTTTGTCCATATATCTGCCTCTACAATCCATCAAATACCCCCCTTCCCTCGTTTTATGCAGCAACTATGTGCATGGAGACTGTGTGGCATTATTTTTAGAATAGTCACATGAACCCAGCTAAATGGTAAATGTGGCTAAATGGTTGAAATCAAATAGATAAACTAATAAGGCTAAATTGTAAATAAGGCTAAAATGGTTAAATAGCTTAACTTGGTAATATGGCCGAGTAGTAAAACTGGCTAATTTGGCTAAATGGTTAAACTGCATTATGTGCCTAAGTGATAAAATGGCCTGTAGGGCTTAATGGTAAATTAAGCTAATATGGCTACATTGCTAAACTGTTATTATGGCTAAATGGTAAAACTAGGCAGCATGGCTAATGTATATCTTTTATAAGGGCTTGCAGGTCATACAGAAAGATGGTATAAAGCCTGGTGTTTTAATATGACTGTAGGGGTGGAGAGGTAGCAGGTGCACAGTATCAAGCCCATTTTATCTTTTACACTCTGTAAGGAAATCTTGTGCCTGTGAATGTGTGGGAGAGTGTGTGAATGGTATAGAGTGTATGGGGCAGCTGGTTTCCTAGTGGTTAGGGAGTTGCCCCTCTGATCAGAAGGCCATGGGTTTGAATCCCAGGGCTGCCAGTGGCGCCACAGAGCTACCCTTGAGTAAGTTACCTTCCCCACACATTGCTTGCCGGGCGCTGTGTTCCTGGCTGCCCACTGCTTCATTGGTGAATGGGTTAAATACAGAGGAAGAATTTTATGTTATTCACACTGTGTGCTATGGTGTGTTCACGTATGACAGAAAGAATGGTCACGTTACACAGCAGAGTGTGGACCTTCAATTCCGTTTTATTTATATAGCACTTTTTACAACCAAGTTGTCACAAAGCTTTACAGAGTCCAGGTCCGAGCCCCTAGTGAGCAAGCCAGAGATGACAGAGGTGAGGAGAAACTCCTTAAGTCAGTTTTCTCTCAGGTGTGAGTGAGCTGATTTAAGGAGAAACATGTTAATACTATTGTAATGTGGTTCAGACCTGTGTTTTAACTCCCAGCGCTAGCTTTCACTCATTGTTAGTCGTGTTAGCGCTGTTTGGATGAACTATTGTGTCCCTTTAAAGGGGGCATGGACTCTGTTCCATTTGTGCTTAAAGACCAAATCTAACTTTGTGCTCATTGAAAGGGACTGAGACAGGAAGTGAGTGGCTAAAGCCTTCCTCTAATAATAGATTAGTGATTAGGTGATTGATTGTGGCTGCGGTCCAGGGAGCAAAGGCCTTGGCTCTCGGCGCAAGTGCAGGTTTTCATTGTGTTGGTTCATGAGAGGGGAAAACCTGAATGAATGGAAAGCCTCAAGATTCAATTAGCTTTTTAGTGAGACGTCATGCAGCTTTCAGTCTCCCTGAGGTGAAGCGGGGTTTTACTGGCCGACATTAGCGATTAATCCCTGATTTAGCTGGAGCCTTGAAGGCCCCAAAACACTTTGATATCCAGAAACAGAAAGTGCAAGCTTAAGACCTTTCGCTGTTCTATTAAATGAATTACAGTATGAATTTGCAGTCTTAATGTGTACTTCCACCTGTACAGGTTTATTATAGGCTTGGCCTGAATACCATTTTTAAGCCTTGAAAAATAATTTTCAAAAACTACTTCGGTGTATACTTTAAATTTATGCACAATCATTCATTTGCTGATTTTATAGAAGATATATAAAATTAACAGAGACTCATGAGTCTGACTGGGTCTTTACTAACCAAGATAGCAGCAATGATAAATAAGTAAGGTTAAAGCATTAAAAATCTTTGTTTAGAGTGTTATCGGTGTCACTGTAGCTGCATTTCGAATGCAGAGCCACGTTTCTGTTCCCCTGATGACATAGTGCCCCTGATTGTTAACAGAAAGTTAATAGGCAACTTCAGCTTTATACATTACCCCGCAAGTTCAGTAATTCAGGTAGCCGTGATAGGAGTGTTTTATGCTCATTTCGTACAGATTTAGCCATTTGCTGTGATGCTGTTTCTGTTTCCATTAGAGCCCGGTAAAATTCCGGCCCCGACATTTATCACTGTCTTATCTTGGTTCTGCCACTTTCAAACTCCTTCAGTCATGCACTCATTGTTGGACATGTCAGAATAAGTGTGTGTGTTTGTGTGTGTGTGTGTTTGGGGCATTTCTAAATGCATTTATGCGTGCATTTGAAAATGTTTTAAATGGCCACAAAATGTACTGTAGTGTATGCAATATGTTTTGGTATGATGTGACTCATTTGACATGTATGACCATATTCTTCATACGAGTATGTCAATATATTTAAGACTTTAACATCACCCAAGTAAATGCCATCAACCCTAAACAAACAGGCATGTTCCTGCCACGTTTCCCACCTGTTTCCAGGCGGGACTGACGGGCACTCACGCAGCAGTGGAACTCAATGTGATCCATCTTTATTCTTTGACACAAAAGCAAAACACTGGCGTGAGAGCCAGACCTACAACTATAGTTTTCTTTAGCAAGAGCAAGACCTACTACTATGGATTTCTTTAGCAAACAAATACAAAAGGAACTGAAAACAAGATCTGGAGTCACAATGAACCAAACGTGCTGAGGCTACAAAAAAACAAAGCGCTGGGTTTACAAGAACCAAGGTGCTGGGTTGTCCGACAAAGGACGTGTAAAACTCAAAGAACTTAAATACACTCAAATCTCACACATCAACCAATAAGCATACACAATCACTCACCTCAAACACAATACAGCTGACATGAGACACAAACTAAACCAAGTTCAAAATAAAAGTCTTAACACAAAACCTTAACATTCACAAAGAGCGACCCCTGATGGTCGCTGTTGAGACCTGACAGTACCTCTATGTCAAGAGGCCAAGAAGAGTGTTGGAGAATTCCGATAGCATCTGAAGGCCTAGAGATAAACTATCCAAATACTAAATATGGAAACGAATGACAACATAATGAACAAATACATGAACTAGCCATGAACAAGTGTCACGATTTGGCATATAGGCATGTAGTATTTGTAGCTTAATCTGTTTTGTATAATCCACTACTGTCCATTTAGACGTGCTTTTGTTCACAGTTTTTGCTTCAAATACTGAGCTGTGCATCGAGGCACCAGATTTCTTCTAAGCCTTTGATTAAAAAAACAAGTTTTATATTCCACCCAAAACTGTGCTGTTAGAATTTGCCTCCTCAGCCTTTCCTACCCGGTTCTGAGAACATCAGCCCATCGCAGATTTTTCTCATCACACCTCAGTAAAAGCTGCAAATCTGTCATAGTGCAGTTGTGGTGGAGCGCTGCCAACGTGTTCCCTCAGCACATCGGGCTTTCATCTCACCACCCTTCCAAGCTTTTGATTATCTTCTAAGCGAGTGATGATATCCACTGCGAGTGGTTCTTTGGCAACTCCTAAAGGGGCTGAGAACTGCAGCCTGAATGTTATCGTCGAGTGCAGTGAGGAGGCGTGAAGATTCTCACTTGTTATCACAATGTCCTTGTCTGTAATCATGGAAGATTCCCAGGCTATAGATTTCTTTAATGTGTCTAAAATAGTCAATAGAGCTTTCTTTAGTCTTCAAGTTAAACTGCTCTCCAGGGGCGATACAACACTGCAAAAGTGCTTTTCAAATATTTTCACTTTTAAAAAAAAGGAAAAAACTTGGAGTGATTTGGCTAGTGATTTGAATGGCTTGTGTGACTTTTTCCAATTTGGGGTTCAAATTTTCTCCCCAGTTTCATCATGTTCAAGTGAACACAGTAACTAGAACTCCCCCAATCACTCATAACACCAACAATGCGAGGGTGAAGGCTAACATGCACTCTGAGTCATGTGAAGTCCAACCTCATCTTTCCAAACTGCAGCTAACATGACATCAGCTGCACTATATGGACATAAGTTTTGGGACACCTGATTGTTACACCAACAGGTACTTTAATGACATTGCATTCAAATACATTACTTTACAGACTTTAATATGGAATTGGTCCCCCTTTGCAGCTCTAACAGCTTCCCCTCTTCTTGGAAGGCTTTCTTCAAGATTTTCTGTGGGAATGTTTGCCCATTCATTCTGTAGAGCATGTATGAAGTCAGACACTGATGTTGGACAAGAAGGTCTGGCTCACAATCTCCGTTCCAGTTCATCCCAAAGGTGTTGGATGGGGTTGAGGTCAGGGCTCTGTGTGGGCCAGTCAAGTTCTTCCACACTGAACTCATCCAACCAACCATCTATTTATGGAGCTCGCTTTGTGCCCTGGGGCACAGTCATGCTGGAATAGAAAAGGTTCATCCCCAAACTGTGTGCCATTTTTTCAATATGACTGACTTGTATGACTTTTTCCAGTTTGTGGTTCCAATTTTCTCCACAGTTTCATCATGTTCAGTTTCACACAATAGTTAGAACTCCCCCCAATCACACATACCACCAACAATGGGAGGGTGAAGGCTAGCATGTGCCTCCTCTGAGTCATGTGAAGTCCTACCTCATCTTTCCAAACCACCGCTAACATCAACTCTCTTGAATGCCCAGCCCAAATGGTTTTAGCATCACTAGAGGTTTGACTTCTTCATTATAGGACCAATGCTCGGACAGTTGTACTGCCCAGGAATTCCTAGAGCGACATTTTGATGAGTGTGTGTGCTGTTGGAAAGAGTTTTAGTTTTAGTAGCATTTAAACATGTTGTTGACTTCAGGGGTAATCAAGGAATTTTGTCAACTTGTGAGTAGATGAACAGGATAAATATGGAAACGAAGATACACGAGATCATAGTTATCCCTAAACTGGGAGCCTTCCTGCACTCTTAGCTGATGAATGTATCTAAGCCAAGATTGTTGATTTGTGTGGTAATGGGGAGAAAAATGGAAATGATATATGACTATTATTATTATTATTATTATTATTATTATTATTACTATTATTATTGGATTTTATTGGAAAATAAAATCCAATCTCACCTAGTCTCATTTGGGGTGTATTTTAATGAAAAAATACATATGGAATCCAGCCAATCATCACTCTGAACGTGAAATGCATGTTAGTGTAAAGTCTTTTATAACAAGGTGTTATTGGTAAAAAAAAAGAAAAAAAAAAAGACAGAAGTGTAGCATAGCTAAAACAATACTGGCTGCCTGGAAGCCTTAATTTTCTCTGTACTTTTCTCCATTTTTACAGATAACATCTTAACATTGCCTGAAACAATGTTTTGTATTGTGTAAACGTGATTATTTGTTAAAGTATTCCTTTACACTTCTGCTACAAATTAAAATGTTAGTTGTATGTGTGGTACATGTCCAGTGCTGTTCATTTGCTGTTAATGTTGTTGTGTGTCTGCAGAGCGCACTCTATCCTCACATGCGCTCCGTCCCTAAAGTGTGGGTGAACGAAGGAGGGATGGTTCAGCTGTCTAAGAAGCACCTGAGGGCTGAGTTTAAGGGATCCAGTGATTCTGAAATCCTCTACAGTGTCCAGTCTGACAGTGGGCAGCCTCAACACGGTACTGCACATCATTCGTGATACAGAAAGAGGCAGCTCCTCTCTGACATGACATTAGAGTGTCTCTTTTTATGTCCCTCATCACTCATTCTGACGCAATCACGCTACACACTACTAAGTTTAATGATGATGATGCCGATTATTGTTCGCTTTTTTATTCGTGTGATGAATAGTCCTTAATATGTCATAATTTGATGATAATATAATACATCATTGCCAACCTTTAATGGGCCATGCACAAAGAAACAGGGCTCAGGTTACATGACATGTCTGCTGTTTGTGGGTGTTTGCAGGTGAGATAGTGTTTGTGCCGATGCCAGCTGATGGTCCAGTGGAGGCCTGGCAGGCTTTTCCTGAAGACAGAGACACGACACCCACATCCACCTTCACCCAGCAGGACGTCAACGAGGGCACTGTGTGGTACAGGCACTATGGGAAAAGCACTCAAAGAGACACCTTTCAGTTTCAGGTATCACACATACACACACACACACACACACACACACACACACACACTCACACATACAACTACGTTCTTAACTCTTAAATGCCATATATCCTCTATCTTATTGCCAGTGCAAGCAAAAGGATTGTAAATATTATATTCACTGTAACACACTCATAATTCACTGCAGCTAGTCAATGGATTCAAAACTTTCAGTCAATACCGATTTTGAGTTTAGGAGTTGAAGTGGAGACTTCATTGTGATCTAAATAATAAAACGTTTTTGCTGTGTGCACAGACTCGTTCTGTAGAAAGGAGAACCACCCAAACTTTTGCAACATGTTCCCATTTCTTGATGCATAAAAAAACATGAAGAAATCAGAAGTGCATGCATGAAGAAATCAGAAGTGCATGAAATCAGAAGTGCAGCTTGATGCTGTTGATACACAATGTAAACTGAATGGAAATGTAATTCATGTATTATGTCATTGCTTTTAAATACTTAGATGACCGATTGTACAGTAAAATTACAGTATAACATGTGTGAAGGCTATCAGAGCGTTGTACAAAGGGTTTTAATTCTTTATTTTGAAGTTTGATTTTTCATCACAATTTTTTCTCATGATCGGCTAAAATCAGCAGCGATGTAAAAACCATCTTGTTTAATCTCTTTGTCTGGAAACGCCTGTAAATAATCATGCCAGGCCGCTATACACACTCATATTAGATTAAATGAATAGATATTGTTTAAAATAATCTCAGTTAATGAAAAGGAGCCCATTGAGGTTGGAGAGAAGTTCTAAAATGAGAAGTTCCCTCCACACACGTAAGATGCACTTGAAATATAACCCCAGCTTTAATTGTGCTTGGCACAACAAATACTTTCTTTTGCCAAACCAAAGAAGAAAAAAAAAACAATTTTACTCTAATTTTTCTCTCCTCCCTTCTATCCTAAGGGTGCGTTCCCCTCTGCAAATGTCATTAAAGCACATTGGCAGTGATCTAACTAAGCAGTGTGATTCAGTTGCATTTATTTTTATTTGATTTCCCTCTCATATAAAAATCTGCCCTAAATGTATTATGCATCGGAATGAGACAGTGGTAGGTTTGAACTGAGAACACCTGGAATCTCCATGAATGCAATTTAGAGACACGAATGTGAGTAGCACTCTGCAGGATGAGGTAGTTACGAGTGATTTATTAGATAAGTTGTTTTTCTGCCACCTTGCAACTATTATCTGTGATGAATCAAGTTTGCACAGGATGAAACTTGATGAGTGCTAAATAAAGCAGCTTTGAAATGGTTTCACTCTGGCCGCTGCACTGTAAAGGCTTGAGGGTATGAATAAATTCTCCTGTGTGTGTTAGGTGTCCAGTGAGTCTTATCCAGAAGCACGGGGTGACACTCAGACCTTCATCATCGGTGTGATGCCCCAAGTACCTGGCCTTCCCCAGCTGTCTCCAGGAGCTGACCTCCAGATCACTGTAAGAGACAAAACACACAACCCAAACGCCTTTATTTTGTGTGTAACTCCACAAAATCTGAAATAAATTTGTGCTTAAGTGATTTCTAACATTGTACGACACTGTTTTGTATCTCCAGGCTTTAGAATGACTGCTACTACTCTTTTTAACGAGGCAACATAGAACTGTCATTTTTTTATAACAGAAATATGTTATACAGTGTCAGAAAACACAAGGCTGTTTGAGATTGTTGCACAGCTCCTGTGCAACAACTAGAAACAAGAAACAATTCTCAGACATGCCTTGGCAGATCAACTTTACAAGAACAGGATAAAACATTCCAAACTTTCAGTGCAACTCAAAGTAACAGGATGTTGTTTTTTTTTAAGTCATTTTGGAACACTTTTGTTCATCCATTCATCGAGTTTTGACTCAGTGTAAACCACATCATGGTAAATTATGAGGTAAAAACTGAACATACAAGGTGCATATGTGGACTTTTGGCCAAACCCTCACTTTGGCTATTCTAAACCTTTCCTGGTTCAGAGACACCAACAGATGTGGTTATCACTTATATTCTGACAACACAAGGTTTTTCAGAAATGTTCGAGAAATGTGTGATTCCTCCGCAAAATTGGATCCTCGCCTGCTGACAACAGCAGGCTTTATTGATTTGTATGATGAAATGACACCAAAAGGTGACAAAACAAAGAGAAAAAAATGTAGTACCTAATTGTTTATCTAATGAATTATCACTCTGAACAAGTAGGAGTATACACAAATCAATCATAACATTAAAGCCCTGGACTCCACAAGACCCCTGAACGTGTGCTGTATTATCTGGCACCAAGGCGTTAGCAGCAGATCTTTATGTTCTGTAGGCTGTGAGGCTGTGCTCCATGAATGAGATTTGTTTGTCTACAGATGCAGATGAGAGAGCTCTGGAATTTGGAGGCCAAGTCATTTTTCTTGTTCTTCAAACCCCTTTCTGTCCACATGTTGTAAAAGAAAAAGTAATTCGTCAGACCAGACCACCTTCTTCCGTTGTTCCATGGTCCGGTTCTGATGATCATGTGCCCAATGTAGGCTCTTTCAGTGCAGACAGGAGTCAACACTGGCACTTTGACTGGTCAGTAGCTATGCAGCCTCACATGCAGCAAGCTGCGATGCACTGTGTGTTCTAGAACCTTTCAGTCAGAGCCAGCATGAACGTTTTCGGCAGTTTTTGCTTTTCTGCTTCGGTTCCTTCATCAGTGAGCCTTGGGTGCAGACTGACCAGTTGTCCTTCCTTGGCCCATTGTACCCCAAGATTTGCCAGACCTTCCATTTTGGAGATGCTTTGACCCTGACGTCTAGCCATCACAATTTGTGTCGCTTTGGTTCAACAGGGTTAATCATACAACTGGAACAACCACAACCAAGCAAAATGTTTTAGGGACACGTTTTGACCCCTTTTGAGTGTTTTTAAATTGGTACCCTTATTCAAAGATCTGACCCCTATGTTCACTCTTGCTCTTTCAATACCCTTAGAACTGACTGGCAATGTTTTTACTACTGCTTGTACATTATTAGGGAATAATTTGATAGTTTTAAAAAATCTAGGTGTTTTGTCTGTGCTGCTTCCGCAGTAAAGCCGAGGCTTCGGATGGGCCCTCCTGCCTATTGTTAAAACATAATAAAGCTAACATGATCTCTGTAATCTCCAGACATCATTAGTTTCCATCTGGGTGATTCTCCTCATGTTCTTTGTGTGTGTGTGTGTGTGTGTGTGTGTGTGTGTGTATGTGTGTGTGTGTGTGTGTGTGTGTGTGTGTGGGTAGGCGCTGGAAGATCGTGTCACCCTGATAACACCCTCGGCTCTCTCCTTCACTGACTCTGAGACGCCAAGCAACAAGCTGATCTACAACATCACCAAACCCCTGCCTTCAGGCCATGGTAATATAAACCCCCTTTACCTTACAGTGGATCAGACCAGGGCCACTAGTGTAGAATATTACAAGCAAATGACTCTTAGGATCAAAGAAAAAACGAACAAAGAACAGTGAAGAAGAATAGACCTTTGATACTAATGTTGTGTGGAATCAGGTACATTAGCTCTAACTGCTCAATCAGTACTTGGCTATTTATGAGCGGTTTATGAACATATGAACCTCTGATATCATACGAATGCTAGTATTTGCAAGTTGTTTTAGGATGTACGTTCTTATGCAAAAATTTGAACACACTTTTTTGTCTATGTGAAACTAAATGGACACTATTATTAACAAAGTTGGGAACTACTACCTCTATTGGGAGCAAAGTTAAATCCGCCATTTCCCTCTAATTACTTTGTGCAGTTTTAACATACTGGAAAACTAAAAAAGCATGAATTATCTGCCAAAACCATAATCAGTTCCACAAATCATATCATTTAACCAGAGACAAACTTTAGAAAATGAAACTGCAAATGACACCTTATTGATGTAAGAGCCCTTCAACTACAGTTGTGGATATTTTATTCTATTCATTATAACGTTATAGCATTATTATCTTCATATCATAACTAAACAATTGAGCTTATGAGGCAGAGACCTAATTAAGAACAACATATTTCAAGTCTTTAAGCTTTTTCTTATCAGTAAAGACTCACATGTTGCTTTTTAAGGATATTTTTAGTGCTCATGCGTTGTTGACCGTCTTCCTAGGTCTGATCTGTATAGTTTACATGCAGCTGTCTCTCATTGCTGTGGGGGTTCACTGCAGGGTGTCTCTTTCTCTCTCTCTCTCTCAGGTATCCTGGAGCACAGAGACAGACCCTACACTCACATCCGTTTCTTTACCCAAGCCGATGTAGACGCTGGGAAAATTATCTACAGGCCTCCTCAAGCTCCCTCTCACCTGCAGGAGCTTTACCAGTACTCCTTTACTGGTAGGTTAAAAAAAGACTTCCTGCTTTAGTTCAGTTTTGCTGCAACGTGATGTCAGTGTTATGCCGCGTACACACTAAGTGGCAGACCCTGTGTTTATAAGTTATTCATTGTATTTCATAATAAAACAGAGAATACAGCCATTTCATGTGGCCATCAGACATCTATGGCAAGCCATTGGCCTGGCGTCTGTTTACTAGTATATCATATTAGCACAGTAGCACGCAAATATTTGGGTTCCCATATAATATTCTGAGGTTTTTCCAATGCTGTAAGTTTAGAATGACTGTAAAAACATCACATCTGTGGAATAAGACATGAAATTATGTTCCAAAAATGTTTTGAACACATGGACCCTTATATTCAGCTCCATAAGAAGCCAGTGGGCTTGAACAAGTGTCACATATGATCACTATTGGAACAAAACCTTGTGAAAGAAAAAACCTCTATAAATTAACATGGATTTTAAAAAAGACTTTTCACACAAAGAATCAATTAAACATGAGCCTTTAGACCAAAATCTAACATGTATTAATTAAGATGACAAAAACACATGACACGCTCTACAAAGTTTTTCCACACTTGTGAAATGGACAAATGTGATCAAAAGGCAGCGAGTTGCTATTGTGCTGCTGTACTGGCCTGAAAAGAGAGAGTAATAATGTTTAAAGTACACCAAACTGGGCCCATTTCTACCTTTACTTTGGTGATGTAAACACTGCTATGGCTACAGCCTGTCGTGATTGAGTTATCGACTTTTGTTTGCAGCTCACCAAGCCTTCTTTGCTGTGTGTGTATGTGTGTGTGTGTGTGTGTGTGTGTGTGTGTGTGTGTGTGTGTATGTGTGTGTGTGTGTGTGTGTGTGTGTGTGTG
>JBBPCX010033714.1:0-15916 GCA_037974365.1 Hydrocynus forskahlii | reverse complement strand
GGGTAGATCAAGTTAAAGAAATCGGAACACTGTTTTAAAGTGCCTAAACATACAAGGAGCCTAGATAAAGGTCTTCCAACCACTCGGCATTAAGCACCACCAGTATACTGATCACCGCCTGATTATCTGGAATCATCTGCACCTGTTTCTTCACTGATTCTGGTCTTATGTTAGACGTGCTATGTTTTGCTTGAATAATTCAAATGTGGGTCCCTGTGTGGCTTAACAAACAAAAGTTCAGGGATTATACTGATAACTGTTCCTCAAGACTATATGTATATTTTTAACTACATTTCATATTTGTGTAACCTAAATCCAACATAAGGGGAGGCAAAGCAATGCAAGTTTATCATACACAGACATCATTCAGTGTGCTTTACAGACACAAAATAAGCAGAAAAGCATAATGCGAACAGTAAACAAATAAATCAATAAAGACTAAATGTAAGTTTTAAGAAAAAACTGAAACAGGTTTGTGATTTTTACTGGTCTTGCTTGTTAAGTGGAGGCTGTGGAAAAACAAGGCTGTTTTTAGCTTCATTTTGAGTCAGATCTGATCTCCATGGGGAGCTGGTTCCAGCAGCATCGCAGCGACGAACCTTCACTTAAAACGGCTAATGAGACTGGAGAATACAGAGCGAGGGATCCAAGACCGCTGTTCACTATTTTAGTCTTGCAGTTCATGAAAACTTTAAGAAATTTTAAGTGAAATTGAAATGGGAACTTGCCTCGTTGTATATATTTGATATATTCCAAAGAATTTCTAGGGGTGCCAATAGTTGTGGTGTTGTTATTTTATTAAATAAAGGTAAAAAAAATAGTTTTTGTGATAATTTTTCCATTTTCCATTTTTCCATTAATTTTATTGTAAGGATGAGAATTTTGGAATTGACTGTAAAGTTGCCATTTTTGGAGAGAAATTCTTTGTCCTAGTAAATGGCAGATGCAGATTTAGGTGTGGAAGGTCAGCTGATGTGTGAATGGTATTGATAATGGAAGCAATAGTCCTTTGTACTACTTTCTCTCATATTTGTGAACAATCCTGAAAATGTGGAACTGCATTATGACAGTTTTTACTAAATATTTTGTTTGTATATATGTTTGTTTTAAATTTAAAGACAGTTTAAATAAAGTTGCAAAGAAAAAACAAATACGAAAATACGATATTATAACTTTTAAATTAATTAATGAATGTATATATGTATGTGTTTGTTTATTTGTTTATTGGTCCCTGTGGTTGTTCATTCATTCATCCATTCATCCATCCATCCATCCATCCATCCACCCATCCATCCATTTGTCTTAAATCAAGAAGAAAAAAAAAAGCAACATTTGTGGAAATGGAAATAAATTAATATGAATGTTTATGCATTCACTGTATGCTGGTTGTTTCTTACAGGGTCTCTATAATAGGTCTCTTCTTGCAATTACTGAGTATCCTAGACATACTGAAAATGTTCTATCCTGCCTACGCCGTATTGCATCAACAAACAATCATCAATTATAACCCAAGTCCACTTCGGTTAATATCTTACACAGCTGCCCCAACCTATCCCGTGCCCAAACTCTGCTAGCAAGAATTACGTTGCGGTTTCCCAGCACTGCTTCCGTTCAGTTTAGCAATAGACACTCTGAGAAAACCTCATAGCTCGGAGAGAGACGGCTGCCAAGGTCGGGCGAGGGGGGAATTGGAGATCCGTGAGATAGATCATCCCAAACCCTGAGGTGTCAGCGCCGAATCACAATAGTGTGTTATCTCTGGGGAGGTACCCGCAGGATGTCTGCTCTCAGACTAGTGGGGTTCCTCAGGCCAGGGAGGGAAGTGCAGTAGAAGCTCCGTGCCAGGGTCATGAGCTCTGTAGAGCCACAGGGAGAAAAGTATGGCCATGCTCTACCTTGTTGCTAAGGAGACTGACGGAGTTTGTGGTACCCACACTGTTTGAAATTACAGGAACTGACACGTGTATCACACATGTGCATGTACAGATCATGATGTTTAGACTAAGGAATAAAGACAGCATCCCCTCTGTAATTAAGAGTTTATTGAATACAGGAGCCCTGCGACATGCTGGCGACTGTCCAGGGTGTACCCCACCTTCATCCATAGCAGCTGGGATAGGCTCCAGCACCCCCCCCCCCGACCCCGAGTGTGGGATAAAGGGGTCGAAAATGGATGGATGGATGAATACAGGAACAAAAATGTAATTTAAGATAAATAAGACAACCCTAACAGTATAAAAACTGTACTCTATATAAAACAGTATATTACTATAAATATGTTTGTGTATATTTGTATGAATATGTACACTACCAGTCAAAAGTTTGGACACACCTTCTCATTCAATCGTTTATCTTTTCTTTTTATTATCTTCCACATTGTAGATTAATACTGATAACAAAAAGACGAAGAAACACATGGAATTATGCAGTAAACAAAAAAAGAGTTAAACAAACCAGAATATGTTCTGTAATAAGGTAATGATGGACTGTTGTTTCTTTTCCGTAGTTAAGTGGTTCTTGCCATAATGTGGAGTAGAACCATAGTGGAAAAGGAATCCTAACTGTGTACCAACCCTACAATCACAACTGATGATCCAAACACATTAAGAAGGCAAGAAATTCCACTAATGAACTCTTGACGAAGAAACACTTGTTAATTAAACACCATTCCAGGTCGATTCCTCATGAATCTGATTACAAAAATGCCAAGAGTGTGCAAAGCTGTCATCAAAGCAATAGGTGATGTTTTCAATATGAATCTACAATGTAGCCAATAATAAAAAAACAAAGGAAATCTTTGAAAGAGAAGGTGTGTCCAAACCTTTGACTAGTAATGTATGTGTATGTTAAATTTTAAATAGAGTTTTTACATTTTTTGTTTAGTTTTTTTGTTTTCATTTTCCTGTTTCTGTTTCAACATACCATTCAAAATATCAAGCCTGTTAACAATGATTATCACAGCAAGTAATCACTGCTGTTTTTCTTCAATAGGAATACAAAAATATTTGAATTTTTAAGTAAAAGCTATCACTCTAGAGGATTAGATCAAGTCAAAAACGTTTTTCATATTCTCTGTTCAAATCCCTGGCTGATGCCCTTGTAAAGGTTTGTCAGCGAGATTCTGTAAAACAGCAACAGAAGAACCACATCAGTTTCCCTGAAGGACCCAGTGGGTGGTTCAATAATGGAATATTGTTTGTCTGCGAAAATGAAAGAAAAAGAAAAAAAAAAAGAACAATAATCTCCATTTAGAGAAAATGTTCTGAGTGGTGGTGAATGGAACCAGATGTCTGCCTCTAAAATCTTCCCTGAGAAACTTACTGCATGAAAAGATAAATGCACCGCCTGAGACATTTTACCATCATCATCATCCATATAAACACAGATTGGAGATTCATTGAGGGTCGATAGTAAAAAAAAAATAAATGTTTTGGAGATGTGATGCCTGGTTCCATCCAGCAGTGAACCATTTCAAAATGACTTGGTTTACACCTCAATTATCCACAAAAACCAATGGGACGATCCATCCTCCACTGGGACAGGTGTAGTGCTGTTCTTCGTAAAATGCCTGAGAAGCATAAGTGGGATTATCGCACCTAAATGTTTTATTGTGTGTATCCTAACTCCCCTGAGACAAAAGCATAAGGTCCTCCGCCAAATGAGCTAAAACCTTTTAATCGTCATGACTCATTCGACCACAGGACACTGGAATTTTCGAGCGATTCGGAGAGGAAGGGAGTGGCGACACCGGCACCGGTGACATAAATCAGAGAGCTATAACGTGCTGAGGCTTTCATCCAGGCATTTTCTTCTGACATTTGAATACAAGGGTGCCTTTCTCGCCCACTTTTCAGAGAGTCGCTCTCTTTCGCCGAGGCTTTGTTATCTTTACGCCTGTGAAGCGCCGATAACGGCGAGCGATAATGCAACAAAGGCCGCAGCACAATATTGTATTCTCTCAGTTGGATTTTGGGGCTAAAATGCTGAGGCGAAAATTTGACATCAAGGGAGCCCACCTATCAAAGCACTGCCAAGACCACTTTCCTACGCCTCTGAGCCACGACGATGGCAGGATCGAAATTACGGGCAGTCCGAGCGCCGCTTTGTGCTTTATTGCATAATGATGGCTTGTGGAGTGAAAGGCGAATTCTTGCGACATGCACACACACAAATATATGACTGGGCTGGGCTCCACTGGCCTCGGCAAGAGGAGCAATGCTGGGCATTGTGTGGAGCAAATGAGCAGAAGCAATCTTCTCCTAGTGCTTGACTTTGTCATTCCGGAACCATTATCCATCCCTGGGAACCCCTCCAGAATGCTCATTTTGTGGTCTATACCCAGACGCTTGGCACTGCATTGAATTTAACCCTTAGGAGTCCCAGTAATAACTCACTTATTGCTGTTTTGCTATAGGTTCTGTTGGGTTCACATGGGTATTTACATCAATTACATGGATTATTGTGTTCTGCTCCATGGTTTGGCCTTGGTGGGTTTGATTCCATTAAAATGAGTCCTGGTGTAGTTGCTCTGTCTGTGCGAGTGAGGATGTGGACCCTCGCCAAATCATCAGACTGAGACCCTTTATCCCTTAGACCCCAAGCAGCACAGACCCATGCTGGAAGCGCAACACATGATAAATGAAGGTCAAATGGCAACTGTTTATATTGAAGTTTGTGGAGATGCTTGTGGTATCAGATGTCATGCTGAGATTTGTTTATAGTTGTCACGTAGAACCAAACTTATTATAATAAAAAAAAAAAAAAAAATCATGTAATAACGGTGTCACACTCAAATTACCGTAAAGAACCAATTGCCCAAATTTCCTTTGTGGTAGGTTTTAGAAACATACCCAGGAGAACTTTCAGGATAGTCTCCGCTCACAAGTGAGTGTGGAATATCCGTGGTGGGAGAGGGCCCGGAGAGTGGCTGAATGGCGACATGCCGGGTTAAAGAGCAGCAAACAACGAGCATGTAGGAGAACAAGACAGTTTATTTGTTGAATAATATTTGTTAGAAATCAGATTTTACTAATACACTCTAAGTTCTAAGGGTTCACCATTAGGAGTCCCTGTAATAACTCACAAATTATTGTCTTGCTATAGGTTCTATTGGGTTTTTTGTGGATAATTACATAAATTACATGGATTATGATGTTCTAGTCCATGTTGATATAACGCATGTTTTGCCTTGGTGGGTTTGATTTCATTAAAACGAGTCCTGGTGCAGTTGTTCATTAAAGCAAGTGAGGTTGTCAAATCAGAAGACTGAAACTCCTTTGAACTAGAAGGTCTTAGTTGACTTCCCAAACACACTGGTGAGTTTCATTTGAAGATGCACAAAAATTGCTTGAGTATGCCTTTAAAGAAGAATCCCTCCGTGCAATGAATGATGGCAAATGTAGCCATACATCTGCCTGCAAAAGCTCCCTCAAATAAGGTTATTTCTTTATGACTGCGCTGCCTGACACCTGAGATGTTGTTTTACCAGATTTTTATGTTTATTTTGGAGTGATACAAAATAGTAAAATAGTGAGGCAAAATAGTCCTCAAAGAATCCTGACTTAGGAATGATTTGCCTCTATTTTATCATTGTTAATGTCCATATAAACACTCAGAGACACGTGGAACTTCACTGGGGGTTGATATTTGTGCTGGAGATAACTGGTTCCATCTAGCAGTGAACCATTAGTTTGGACCGAGACCATTATTGGCTTCCAGAAAACACTGGTGATGTTGATTTGGAGTATAATAGCAAAAATATATAAATATATAAAAAAATATATAAATGGACCAAATGTCTCCTTCCCTCAGACCTGCTTTTGATATATAGAATCTACTAATTTACAATATTTTAAAAGGGATGTCTGAAATATAAAAGATGAATAATCTTTCAATCAATCAATCAATCAATCAATCAATCAATAAATAAAGATGCAAACTATGGTGTGGAATCTACACTTGTTTCAACAAGCTTTGGGGAATTTTGCAGCATTTTCAGCAGGGAGGCAGGGCTAAGTGACACCTCCTGTTCAGCAGAAACACTCGACAGATGAAACGGTGTCTAAAGTGGGATTATATAGCAACGGAGGCGGCAGCGGTTTGACTGACTCTGAAAGATGACTGAAATGAATCACTTTAGATTCCCAGCCTACAGTTCCTTTGAGGATTCCCAGAAGATCTCAGTGACTACCCGCATTGCTGCAATAACTTTCATCTACATCTAGGAGATGGGAGCATAGATTATGTAGACTATAGAACAATTTGCATTGAGAATTTTAAGAACTGTGTGGGTACAAAGACTTGCTTTTTGCCTTCTCAAGGGTCTTTTAAACTGAACAACGTTACAAATCTTTTGGATATTGCAGCCAGATTTAATATCCAAAAGACTAATAGAATTTAGTCTAAAGACTAACCCAAATATCACTTAAATCTTGCATCTTCGTCCCTTGTGTTTTAATTCTGTATGAGCTATACATAAATAGCCCCAGGATAACAGTTTGTCTCAAGATGCATGGTCCATGTCCCTATGGGAACTACAAATAGCTGCACAAGATGGAGAGAGGAGAATTTAATGAGGGTGGAAATGAACAAGTTGTGCTTAAATGGAGTAGTTGTTTGCCACCTAATTCATGATGCAAGTAGTTCAAGAAAGACACAGGACAATTATTGCACAAGGAACCACACCGTGCCGTAAACAAGTGTTTTTCCATTACAAATAAAGTGTGCTGAACCCGAGCTGTACCTGAGCTGCTCAACGGCAGGGCCAGAAGAGGGCTGCAGTCGAGCTGACTGCATCACTGCTTTCTGATTGGTCGAAATGTCATCACAACATGCAAAGAGGCCATTGTTTATTTACTCTCTGCACAAAAAATACTAATGGCGATATAAACTAACAACTGGGAAGTCAGGGAAGTACAAGCATGACTGTCTGTTTGGGCTGATGTGGGAGTTTTCTATGATGCTAACAAAATTATCTTTCACACTGTGAGAAGTGTGAAGGTGAACCAGGACATCACTAACAAGTTAGCGATCCATCCATCCATCCATCCATCCAATCTGAGCTGCTTATCCAGGGTTAATAGGCTGATACGTCATATACAGTAAACCTCCGCTTATCACAGGGCTTATGTTCCAAGAGCACCCACGTATCATTAAAAAACGTGAATATGTGATGAAAAAAATGCCTAAAAATGCCTATTTCTATAGTGTTTACCCTAAATATGCCCCCAAATATGCTCCCATAACACTTTAATTTCATTTTAAACTCTTAACACAGTACCCTACATTACCCGTACTGTACAGTGTACACTGAACTGCTATCTCCTGCAGTGCTAGAATGTAAAATACCGGTGTTACCTCTATGTAGACTGTACTGTAATTCATGCACATGCAGAGGATATCTGCACTTTCCGGAAACAATTATTAGTTCGGTTCTCAGAAAAAATCTGCAAGATACTGAAGCGGCAACTGCTGAACTGCGTATAAGCAGGGGTTTACTGTATATGTGTAGGAGGAAAGTTGGAGATATACCTGTGACATTCCCAGTCAGCGGCCGCTAAAGGCCGCCAGTGTTTCAGTGTTATATGTGGGACTCTTATTTTGGAAACAGTGTATCACGATGTCTGTCTTCATGTTTAATCACAGCTGGTGTTTGTTTAAGTTAAGTGATTGTCAGTTGGGATTGGTCATTTGTCTTAGTCTTGTGTATATTTAAGTTCCAGTCTTGCCCTTGTGTCGGTCAACCCTCACACATACCCTCACCCTGCGTATGCTGCTCCATCACAGGGCTTAATATGATTGTTTTACATATTAAAAATAATTGTTTGTTCATTAAAAACAAAACAAAACTATATTTGAATAGCAAATATGTCGTGCTATAAACCCATAAATTAGTTTCAATTCCACCTAAATCTCACCCCAGTGTCACTGAAATGGAACCGTTTGTTTTCAGTGCAGCTTATTGTTTGTTTTTGTACGTGTGCATGAAAGTGTGGGGGTCAGGTTTGGGCTCCACTTTTTCTGAAACCAAACACACACTCTTGCCTATAGCGTCCACAAATGAGTGGGATAAACAAAAGCAGAGTAGTGCGCTCCCTCACTCTCTCTCTCTCTTCTCCTGCAGGAGTCACAGGTCTATCTCTGGAAGATTTATGAATATGTTAGAATAGCCTGAGCCAACAGTTTTCAAAGTGGTGGGGAGGAAATAAATTAAATAGCCCAACAGGCAATTCATCTGCTGTTTGATGGATTACCCACCCATCATCATCCTCTCCCTCTCTCCCTCGCTCTCCTTCCTCTAAACAAACAAACACAAAACCAAACAAATCAATTAAGGCTGCGCACGTGTGTGTGTGTGTGTGTGTGTGTGTGTACGTGCATGCATTGAAGATTGTCAGTGACGAATTCGGTGGAAACAAAGTGACAGTTTTGAAAAATGACCACTTTGAGCACAACCACTGCTTCCTCTCTGAGGCCTGTATGTACATTCAGAATTTTTTTATTTATTTATTTGATTGCTATTTTTACATTGTTTATTCATTCATGTATTTATTTATTATTGAATGTGTATTTATTTATTTATGAGTTTGTTTGTTTGACTCTCTTTTTTCATCTTTTTTCTAACTGAACTTTACATTTTTCATCACAAATTATATCTTTCGTGAGTCAATCATGGAGTTTTTTAAAGACACATCTCAGCAGAAAAACATACAACAGGGCCTGAACAAACGGTCCTACATTTCAAACATTACATAGAAATAGTGCTGAATATTAGATATTACTTCATTTTTATTCTAAATTCAAAACATTTTATTTGACTTATTTGACCACTCCCATATTTAAACAAGATAAGCTATTTCTAAAAGAGACTGTGTATCTAAAGGAGATTGTTAAAAGATAAAGGACCTTCCCATTTCAGAATAAAATTTCAGATTGTACTTTTCGAACCAATAATAACTGAAGGATGTAAGAATAGTAATGTATGGATAGTTTGGTCCAGTTTGCAAATGAGATCATGGATATGAAGGGCAATTTTAAA
Organism: Hydrocynus forskahlii; assembly: GCA_037974365.1. Lineage (NCBI taxonomy): Eukaryota > Metazoa > Chordata > Actinopteri > Characiformes > Alestidae > Hydrocynus > Hydrocynus forskahlii. Next base: position 6,879 of record JBBPCX010033714.1, on the reverse strand, counting down.
GGTTAAAGAACCTCCTGGTGATGGAAATTTTCAAACTAAGATTCCAGATTGTAGTTTTGAAGAATGTAGTAATACTACTGCTACTACTACTACTACAACTATTATTACTACTACTACTACTACTACTATCACTTCTACTGCTACTACTACTACTACTACTACTACTACTGCTACTACTACTACTACTACTAATAATAATAATAACATAAAAATATTTTTGGCAAATGATCTTAAAAAAAAAATCTAAGAACTTGAATAGATCAATGGTCTCAACTTTAAGAGTCTCAAATTATTGCTAAATTTTTAATAGTGACATTATTTAAGAAGGACGTCCCTGCTTAGTCAAATAGTGTTTTATAGGGTAGTGCTGTCATGAGGGCTCTCATTGTAGAAATGCTGCATTATTCAGAAGATTGACAGAGGCCTGGTGTGGTCCAGGCAGCTCAGGCTGGCTGATGAAATCTCTCTTTGGTGACCTGGGGGTCAGCTCTCAATTGGAGGTGGTCAATCTAGAGTGTGTTTCTACACGGACCAGCCGGCCGATAAATCAGCTTCCCTCACACCCCTCACCCCCCCGCCCCCCCCTCCTCAAACCCCGTCTTCAGCTTGCACACACAATTTTCACCCCTCAAAACCTCAGACCCACATGTTTTCCTCTATTGATTTGTTTGCTTTTTTTATTTTTTGTTGCTTTCAGCTCTGAGCTGTGACAGAGCGACATCCCTGCATGAACACACGCTGGCCGCCTGTTTGCAATATAACTTCTCAGAAAGCATAGAGCGAGAGGAAGTACTGTAGCCCAATCGATCGGCTTGAGTCATTGCCCTGTACGGCCCAAAAAAAAAAAAAAGAAAAAAAAAGTCCTTAAATACATTTGGCAACGCTGTGTTGCTGTGGCAATAAGCGAAGCAATTACACAACCTTAAGACAGGGTGTTGTTACTGGAGCTCGTAAAGTGCGCCCAGTCTGACGTTTTTAAAGTGGTGTTTGTGTCGACAATGTAACGGAATTGCCAAGATATATTGAGGAATATCGACCGATTCATAAAATCATTTACAAGGCAATTTTATTGCTGTATTACACCATCAGTCATGATTGCAACAGCCTAACCATGAAGGTAATATATTTTACTTTAAAAAGCAATGCAAAACAAAACTACATTTCTGTATGTAGTAATATAAGTAATTTCATAAAATATATATACACACACACACACACACACACACACACAGATCTATATATCAAATCAATATTCTTTGCTATCAAATACATGTACACTATGTTCACCATTAGAGTACCTTTATATCTATCTATCTAGATTTAGATATGGGAAGTAATATATTAGGCAGTGAGTGAGTAGTCAGTTCTTGAAGTTGATGTTGGAAGCAGGAAAAATGGGTGAATGTAAAGATCTTAGGGCCTAACTGTTATGGCTAGGTGACTGGGTCATAGCTTCTCCAAAATGACAGGTCTTCAGAGGTTTTCCTAGTCTGCAGGAATCGGTACCTACCAAAAGTGGTCCAAGGAAGGAGAAGCAGCGAACCGGCGACAGGGTCATGGACACCCAAGGCTCACTGATGTGTGAAGGCCAGCCTGCCTGGTCTGATCCCACAGAAAAGCTGCAGTAGAACAAACTGCTAAAAAAAGTTTGTGCTGGTTCTGATAGAAAGGGGTCATAACACACAGTGCAGCACCCACCTATTGCCTATGGGGCTGCAGACCCGTCAGACTGCCTATGCTAACCCTGTACAACACTGAAAGCTCCTACAGTGAACATTAGAGCTTGACTATGGAGTGATGGAAGGTGGTCGGCTAATCTGATGAATCATGTTTTCTTCTGATGTGGGTGTGGAAAAGATGGTACCATGATTCATCATGTCAAGAAGACAAGGTGATGGGATGCATGTGAAGAAGACAAGCAGTGAGATGCTCCAGGTGGTGATTTTCATCTGCATTCATGTAGACTTGACTTTGACACCTGATTTGGAACATGATTTTGAAAGTGCAGTGAAAGAAGAAGTATCCGCAGGCCAGAAATCACAGGCTGCATTTGTGTGTGCGTGCATATGTGTGTGTGTCCAGCCTTCAGTCTCACTGGCAACACTTCAGCACCACGGACAGCGTCAGCACCACAGACAGCTCGTCCTCCTCCCTCCTTTAACCTGCAATTTGGCGCACCATGCAATTTCTTCCTTACCCTTCTTAGACTGCAGTCTGGCTGATTACTAGGGCCATCACCATCTGTAATTTTCTGCCTTCGTGGTAATTATCAGCCTATCACTTTTTTTTTTTTTTGGTTTGAAAGTCTGAGAAAAATTACTGCATTCACTCCCTCAGCTGTTACCTGTGCACTATAGGCAGTGAGGGCTTTGATAACAGCTGCAGTTATATAATGACATCTCAACACATCCATGCACTTATCAGATGCTCTTTCATCCAGAAGGACCGACGAAAAATTTTATTATTCTTTACAACATTCAATTTTAGAAACTGGAATGTTAGTATAATTACAGACTGTAGCCCATCCGTTCGAGCATAATTCACCTCATTCGTCAGTTTCTGACCAGAACATGAGATCATAGTTTGTATGATACTGGTTTATGTTCACAAACATGAAAAGGTGCTTTTCTTTAGGTACACAGGAGCAATCTACCTAAACTGTACTGTAATGGTACAGAACTGTGTTTCAGACTTGCAGTTCTCTCCCCACTGTTTTGCAGTGTGATGAGAACTAAACAAAACTTGTTAGCAATGTCTTGGTTCACCTTTCTCACAAAGTTAAAGATAAATTTGTTAGTGTCATAGAAAACCCCCACTAAAATTACTTAGTTTTTTTATGTTCATTGTTGTTTTTTGCATGGGCAATGACAACCAATCGCCTCTTTTCATGTTATGATGACATTTCAACCAATTAGAAAGCAGTGATGCTCTCAACTCAGCTGCAGCCCACTTTCAGCCTTGCCATCGAGCAGCTTAGGTTCAGCTTGGGTACAGGTCACTTTTGTAACGGAAAAACATTTGTTCACAGTATAGCATGGTTCCTTGTGCTGGTGGAAAGTGGTGTCGAGAGTGGTGCTTCACCCAAAATATCCAGGCAATAGAGGCACTGTGATCCCAAATTGACCACTGATGAAGGGCTAGGGGATGACTAACACAAACTGTGCATCAACAGGCTGCAGTCTCTAACAGGACACCAGAAAAGAACACCACTCTGAAGCTTTTTTTATTGTAATTATTTTCTAGTGCCCAGTTCTTCAAAAATAATGCCTTTGTTGTAAAAAAGTAGACTTTGCTTCATGTACTGTACCATTTCATGTACTGTTCCACTAGATTGTAGAAGCATTCACATGAACACTTGTGTTTCCACTTGTGTTTCCTGTCTTGGCTTTGAGAGCGCCTCTGATCTAAGCTCTACAGTGGAGACTAAAATTTCTGTCCTGGGTTCTTCCTGAGCAGACATTCAATGTGTCATGACATGTCAAATATGTCAGAGTTATATGACCTTGTGTAAAAAAAGGCGGTGTCTGACTCTCTCTCTTTCTCTCTCTTTCTCAGTTTTTAAAACGGCTGACAATATTTCTCTTAATTTCCAAATAACAGTTTTGTTCTTTAAAGCATACTTTTAAAGGAAATGACAAAACATCAAAATAAGAGAAATTATGCAGTGTTTACAGAACTTGAATAATTAAAAGAAAACAAATCTCTTGTTCACTCTTATACAAAATGGCAATAATTACCTTTGACGTACTTCTAGTAGAGTTTTGCCATCCAACTGGTCACATTGCAAGAGGAGAGTGTTGATTACAGCAGTGATTTTATACTTTTCCATATTGAATAAGATTTGATTAATCAGTACTGTCAGGTCTGGGACAGTGATGGTGGGTGGCCGCTAGAGGCCGCCACATGTGAAGAAATGTTTAAGGGGCTTTTGTTTTGAAGGGTAGGTGTGTTCTTTGTTATTAGTCACAGCTGGGGTGTATTAGTGAGAATTGTTTGTGTTTTGCTTTTGGGTAGTAAGGTTTTGTGTTTTGTATTTAAGTTCAGTTTAGGTGGACCTAGGCTGACCATCTGAATCCTTCAGTTCTTATGTGTCTCCTGACTCCTTTGATTTTGAGTAAGTTCCAGAGTTTTGGTTTTGTGTGCCCTTGTGCCTTTTGTTTTCTGAGTTTCAAATAAAGTCAAAATGGAAGTCTGTAAATGCGCCTGCTCTTTGTGTCTTGAGAAGGGGAGACGTGACAGATGGACCGACCATTCAAACAAAGGCGCAGCAGACAGCGAGCCCGCAGGGAGGGAGCCGGCTCCAAAGGAACTGGTCCTTGGAGCCTTGACGATCTGCCTGCTGGAGAAGGAAGTGGAGTTTGCCAGGAGTGAGGCAAGCTGGACCCAGCTTGGGGTTGAGCTGGAGAAGATGAGCCAGTTTACTACTGCCGAGCTGTTGTGTGGTGGAGAGTCGGAGGATGAGGAAGTGGGCCTGGGCTTCCGGAGGAGCAGGTGGTTCGAGGGGTCCCTAATACTAGATCTGGAGTGCACTGTGGACCTCCTCGTCCTTGATTCTGCCTTGGAGGGGCTCCCACTTTTGCTTGCCAATAGGTGAGGCTGAGAATCTGCGGTAAAGAGACGAAGGAGATGTGGTGGTCCACGTCGTTCGTGTCATCCACCTGGTCACCAGTTGCCCTGGAAGTCTGAGGTTTCCTCCGCTGCTCCAGCACTCCGACTCATACCCTCAGAAGGTGAGCCTTCAGCTGGGGCAGCGAGCCTCACTCCGGTCCGGCTCGGACATTAGGACCCTGAGCGAGCCAAGAGTCGAGGCGCAGCTCCAGCCTCTGACGACCAAGATCCAGCTTCAACAGGAAAGAGAGCGACAAGAACGGCTGGAGAAGGAGCTGAAAGAAAGATTCCTGCAGCTCGTGTCGACTATTCAGGAACAAGCCTCCCAGCAGATGCAACACACGCGGGAGGGACCCTGCGAGCTCTGGCCATTCGAGCTCTGCACGAGTGGCGTGCGAGCCAGAGTCCTGCCGCCGCCATGGAGTGAGAGGGTCTCGCAGCAGTCACCGCAGAGCGAGAGGGTCTCGCAGCAGTTGCCGCGGAGCGAGAGTGTCTCGCAGTAGTCGCAGAGTTTCAAATAAAGTCAAAATGGAAGTCTGTAAATGTGCCTGCACTCTGTGTCTGGAGAAGGGGAGACGTGACACATTCCTCATAAAGCAGAATGACATGCTTGTGTAGGAATTGAACAGACATTAGCATGGAATGGTTGTCATACTCATAGAGATGCTGAATTAAAAAGAAATTGTAGTGGTCTCTTATTTTTTCCAGAGCTGTATATGTATATATATATATATATATATATATATATATGTGTGTGTGTGTGTGTGTGTGTGTGTGTGTGTGAAGAATATAATTGAGTTAACTTAGTTTAGTTAAATAGCTCTGGACATATATGGTTTATCACATATCAAATATGTTAAATGTATTGTTTTCTGGATATATGACACTGTGGAAATGAAACATTTGTGTGGTCACGTAATTGTGAGTGTGTGTGTAGATAGATAGACATATAGATAGATGGATAGACAGATAGATCGACAGATAGATAGATAGATAGATAGATAGATAGATAAATAGATGGATAGATGGATAGATAGATAGATAGATAGATAGATAGATAGATAGATAGATAGATAGATAGATAGATATAGAACAGGCTCAGCAAATTGCAGTTAGGTATGTCTGGCCTGCAGTGTCAAATTTGACCACTGGGGGCAGTGCAGTGAGGTGCTTGCTGTCGTACAGGATGAATTGTAACATCGAATCCTGGCAGATCCATTCTGCCCACTTTACATGAAAATCTCTGGATTTACTCCATTACCCGTCATGTTTCCACCATAATTCTCTGGATTCGATGGCTGTGGTGTTGCGTTCTGTCTAACGAAACGTGTGAACTTCAGGAGAAATTGCTTCAGTCTGTATGGTTGTAAATGTGACTTTTCTGGCTGTTATTAAAGCACTCAAGCAGAACGGCAGAGCTTCTGATCTCTCATCAGATTTCCTCTTCCTGGAGGACCAGCCATTACAGCAACTTTCCCATTTCACATCAATACACAGTATTTACCACTTTTCAGCAGATTTTTTTTATTGCTCTCTGCATTTCCAGAAAGTGCAAAAGTTGCTGGAGAATCTGTGTGTGTGTGAGACAGAGAGAGAGACAGAGAAAGAGAGAGAGAGAGAGAGGCAGACAGAGAGAGAAAGAGGAGAGAGTGAGAAAGACAAAGAAAAGAGAGAGAATGAACACAGAATAAACAGTGATAGGGAAACAGTGAAAGAGAGAAAATAGAAAGAACAAGATTAAATAGATAAAGCAGTGATGGAGATAGAGAGAGAAAAAAAGAGAACATGAGTGTGAAAACAGAGAGAGAGAAAGAGAGAGAGAGAGAGAAATAAAGCCCCTCTATGGGTGTGATTAGTTTGCCTGCCAGCAGTGCAGTGTGTGTGTGTGTGTGTGTGTGTGTGTGTGTGTGATGGAGAAGTGGTGTGTGAGGGTGTTATAGTGAACAGAGGACCACTGGCAACACCACTGTCATCAATCCGCAACCATCCATACACACGCCATCTGCACACACACACATTAAACATACAGGCCCACAGAGCAAAAGAGAGAGCGAGAGAGAGAGAGACAGAGAGAGAGAGAGAGAGAGAGAGAGATGAAGAAAGGAAGCGATAAGAAAAGGTAAATAGATTGACAGAGAGAGAGAGAGAGAGAGACAGACAGACAGACAAATAGACTGACAGAAAGATTGTAATTCAGAGCTATTATTTTTGACTAATGAAGTGAGAAATGTATGTGTCTGTGTGTGTGCGTGTGTCAAACACACACACACA
>JBBPCX010033693.1:0-15917 GCA_037974365.1 Hydrocynus forskahlii | reverse complement strand
GTGTCGATTACAGCAGTGTTTTTATACTTTTCCTCATTAAATAAGATGTGATTCAGGTGATCACTAATCAGTACCTCGTAAAACAGAATGAGGTGCTTGTGTAGGAATTTAACAGACACTGGCATGGAATGGTTTGATACTCATAGAGACGCTGAATTAAAAACAAACAGCAGTGGTCTCTTATTTTTTCAGAGCTGTATAGATGTATATTATATATCACATTCTAAATGTCGTAGGGTCGAGCAGTGCATGTAAACTCCGCAGCAAATCTTACCTCTGGCTGGTCTTCTGTACAGTTGAGTGCAGGGTGTGACAACTTAACAATGACACAATTACCACAATCCTTCATTGATCAGGCAGAATCAGTGATGTTTATTAATATGAAGTCCCATTACACAATTAGTAATATTAATAAATGCAAACACATTTATGCACACACACACAAACACATACTGTATTCCATCACAAATGTCTAAGTCAAATCATATGAAAGGTTTAAAGGCGTAAAAATGACAGTGCTCTGGAATTACAGGCATAATGAAACAATAAAATACAATTAGTTCGAATATAAACAACTTCTCAATTTACACACGTCTCAGTCGCTCAGTTTCTTCTAATCACATGACACCAATGCTGGGAGTGATGGGGGGAGGGGGAAGACCACCCTGCCCACCCAGAGAGAGAGAGAGGACAGTTATACTGAGTGATGGGGAGAGAGAAGACCACCCTACCCCCCAGAGAGAGAGAGGACAGTTATACTGAGTGATGGGGAGAGAGAAGACCACCCTACCCCCCAGAGAGAGAGAGGACAGTTATACTGAGTGATGGGGAGAGGGAAGACCGTTATGATCTCATGAGCTCCTGGACCCAGAGGACTGTGGGACCTCCTGATGGTGGAGCCACCACTCCGGAGCCCTCAGTCTTATCTGTGGTTTGAATGAAGGTCAGGAGGGGTTAGTTTGGTCATTCATCACCAAGTTCACACAGTGAGTTTACACCTGGTGCAGTCATCTGGTTCTAGATCTCAGCTCGTGGTCAGTAGGTGTGGAGTGGGTTCCCTCAGTGGTCAGACAGTGGTGGTCTGACGAATTTTCCTCGGTCCGTCTGTTGTTCGGGGGCTGACGTAATCAGTCACAATGTCCTGTCTGGGCTCATGTGACATGATGTAGATGATATCAGGAACCTGTCAAGAACACATCAGATACACCTCACATCTACTGTTTCCACACACTGAACAATCCACACACACTCCAATAGCTCCATTACAGCAGAGGATTCTCAAACTTTGTCAAAGACACATTATACAGTGTGTGTGTGGTTATGCATGTGTGTGTGTGTGTGTGTGTGTAGTGCAGTGTGGTTATGTCTGTGTATGTGTGTGCGTGTGTGTGCAGTGTGGTTATATCTGTGTATGTGTGTGTGTTAGAGTTTAGATTCTCTGCCCGAACCCGAACACGGGCCGATATTTCCCGTCACTGTCCTCGGGCCGGGCGCTCGGAGTGTCGGTTTACGAACGCACCCACAGCTGAGAACATGTGTTATAACGGCCCACGTATTAAAAAACTGTCGGGTTTAATCGGGCTCGGGCCGATAATTACAGTTAATGTGTCGGGCCTGGCCGGGCTCGGACACAAGGTGCACGGGCTCGGGTAGGGTCGGGTTTCATTTTATGGGCCCGATCTAAACTGTAGTGTGTGTGTAGTGCGGTGTGATTATGTCTGTGTGTGTGTGCGCGTGTGTGTGTGTGTGTGTAGTGCAGTGTGATTATGTCTGTGTGTGTGTGCGTGTGATTGTGCAGTGTGTTTATGTCTGTGTGTGTCTGTGTGTGTCTGTGTACAGTGTGCTTATGTGTGTGTGTGTGTACAGTGTGCTTATGTGTGTGTGTGTGTGTGTGTGTGTGTGTGTGTGTTTGCCTTATGAATACTGTTTTCCTATAGAAGTGTCCCTTGAGATTCATAACCTGCACGTGAATCTGACTGGTGGAGGTCTGTGTGTTTATAGAGTCATCAAATACAGAAACTCGAAGCAGATCAATAACCATCTGTGTGGAAGTGTGTCTGCTGTGTGTAGTATAAAGTTGTGGGTACGTTAATATTTCACATTGCACAACCACTGGATAAGTCAGAGTAATAAAGTACATTACAATAAAATGTTATTCTAAGGTGGGCCTCTGTGAACCATCTCAATCGTTCTGTAGAAAATCTGTGAAATGTCCTTTTAATTCAGTGCAGTTTCTTTCGAATTCACGCTCAGTGCCGAAACACTGAGGGGAACTTTCTCCCCGTGTGAAGTGATGTGCTTGTCTCCTGTGCTCATCAGTCTCAGAGGCGTCAACAACACCACTGCAGAAGTGGCCTGAATAATGCAGGAGTCTTTTCTTACCTTCTGAGTGCCAGCAGTTGTCACAGTGACGCCATGGTGTGGATGGCTGAGGCCTGAGGACTGAGGAACAGGTGGACCTGGACCTGAGAGATAGACATGCACTCAACCAACACTTCTTCTGAAATTACGGGTGTGAATAGTGAGAGTTGGTTAACATTTGCTGCAGTAGCTACTCTTTTTCTGGGAAGACTCTGCACGTTTTCCAATAGGAATAAAGGGTAGAACTTTGTGGATAAAACTTTTGCGCACTTCTCTTATATCAGCATTACACAAATTCACTACCGAAACCCTACCAGCATAACATAGCATCCACCCATCAACACCTCAGCAACCACCCGGAACACCAAAGCAACGTCCTACCCATCATCAGGGTCATCATGACGAGTGGTGAGTTGCTTTAGCGGAGCAAACTAGATACACTTTTCCAGTTTTACAATGAGATTCTTTAAAGAATCTTGAAAGGCCTCTGATTTTAAGCGAGGACTCATGTTCTGAGTGAATCTGTCCAGTAGAAATAACATGAGTTCCTGAAATAAAATGAGTACTGGAGCTCACCTGTTGGACCTTCAGCGTGGTACCCCAGGTTAACTTTTCCCCCTGTTTCATAAGGGTTACTCACACTGTCCTGCTGATCAAAGCTTTTAATAAAGAGGGAATACATGTAAAAAACACACTAAATTAAACAAAATAAACTATATTTAACATAATAAACTAAACTAAAATGGTCAACTAAACTAAACACAATAAACTACACATCGTAAACTAAACTAAACATGATAAACTAAATACAATAAACTAAACTAAACATGTCTAAACTAGACTAAGGACATATAAACTAGACTAAATACAATAAACTAAACTAAATATAATACACAACACTAAACCCAATATACTGAACATGTAAACTGAACTAAACACAACTAAACTAAACTAAATACAATAAAATAAACTAAATATGATAAACTGAACTTAACACAATATATTAAACATGTAAACTGAACTAAACACACTAAACTAACCTAAACATAATAAACATGTAAACTTAACTAAACACACCAAACTAAACATGACTAAACTAGATTAAACATACTAAACTAAACTAAATATGCCAAAACAAGACTAAACACATCTAAACTGGACTAAATTCAATAAACTACACTAACTAAACATGTCTAAACTAGACTAAACACAAGTACATTGTCATTAATCACACTAAACTAAACACACTAAACTAAACTAAACACACCAAACTAACCATGTCTAAACTAAACACACTAAACTAGACTAAACATTTCTAAAGTATACTAAACACATCCAAACTTGACAATACAATAAACTAAACTATACACATTAGACATGTCTGAACCAGACTAAACACAACAAACAACATTAAACACACTAAATTAAACTAAACACATTAAATTAAACTCGTCTCAACACTAAACATGTCTACATTAGACTAAACAAAGTAAACTTGACTAAACATGTTTAGTCAGTCTTACCGCACTTCATCTCGGTGCACCTTGGATTCTGTAAAAAAAAAAAGATTTTGATTTTTAATGACAGTGTGAACAAAAACATCTGTCTAAAATGTCCGATCAGTAGAACAAATAGAAAAGGTTCCAATGTTTTGAAATCAGTGTTTTGTGAAGAACCATTAAGAAATTAATTATAATAATGACATAAATTATTGTTTCATGGCCATTACTTGGTGAGGCGGGATAGTTTCTGACCCTGCATTATTTTAATTAAGCTCCAGCACAGCGCTCTGAACATGACTTCCGTAAAACTTCTCTAGTAAGAAAATTATTGTTCTTACTTTAATAGCTTTAATTAAGGCCACACTTTAAGGCCAGTGCTCTTTCTGAAATGAATCTTAAATGGTGCCCAGTCTCTCAGTGATCTGAGGTCTCCATTAAACCCCCAGCCTGGCCGTGTTTAACTGAAGTGGCCTGTCAAAGATCAAGTTTATGTTCCTGACAGCTCCTCTTCCAGAGGACGCTCCAATAACAGTGGGGATGCGGGGGACTGGGGGATGTGCTGAGCTGGAGTTGGGGGGACAGAGTTGGATTGGGGCTACTGAGTTGAAGTGGGGGTGGATAGAGCTGGTGGGGAGTGTTGTAGAGTTGGAGTGGGGGGGTATAGAGTTGAGGTGGGGGAAATGAGTCGGGGGATGTGTAGAGCTGAGATGGGGGGTGTACAGCACTGGGGTGGGGGATGAGTGTACAGAGATGGGGCAGGGGTGTACAGAGCTGGAGTGGGGTCGAGTGTACAGAGCTGGGGTGGGGGTTGTAGAGTTGGAGTGGGAGGTATTGAGCTGGGAGGTGGTGTATTGAGCCGAGGAGAGGTGGGGATGTGGGGGGTGTAATGAAATGCAGGGGGTGTACAGAGCGGGAGCGCTGCAGGAATGAATAAGAGTCCAAACAGGAAGAGACGAAGACACAGACATGAACCTGCCATTCAGACTGAAGCACTCATGAATAAACTTTAGTGCAGGTGTCCTGCAAGGCTGGCACTTTTCAAACGGCCTTGTTCTGCTGACCCCTCGTTGATGTATGAGAGTGTGTGTGTGTGTGTGTGTGTGTGATGTGGTACTCTTTGTCATCACCTGTACGCTGCACTCACTGTTGTGTGTGTGTGTGTGTTTTATCGATACAACCGCTCACAATATGCCTGAATTTTCCATCTGAAGACTGAATTTTCCAAGACTGTGGCTAATCACTCAAACTGTCGCTCCGCCCACCAACTGCTCACAGCTCCACCCACCAACTGCTCACCAACACATTCAAGTCATCAACAGGTTCAAGAGCAAACAGGGAGTGAAGGCTCAGTGATGAAGAGAGAGTGGTGTCAAAAGGCTGTATCATAAAGAGCCACGTGTTCCTCACTTCTTTAAGACAGGAATTTAAAGAGTGGCATTTAAACATAAAATCCAGCTCATTTATGGAAACTAAGGGTGCACTCCCACCTTTTTAGTATTAGTATGTAGTACTAAAGTAAATCTGAGTACTTAGCCATGTGTGTCTGCAGAAGAAGAGCACAGTGATGAGCACCAGAACTGCAATGATGCACATCGCCACAGAAACAGCAATTACCAGCGTGCTGTCATTTCCTGGAGGCACTGCAGGACAGAATACACAGCAGGTTATGCAAATTCAGTGCTAAAATATTATGATAATGCAGTTAAGTTCACTCTCTGAGAATCACCACTTAATAAACGTTCTGAACATCAGGACTGCTGTGACTCTTTAACAATGATTTAGATGATTTACATCTTCCTGAAACTAATTCTGATCAGTGGGCAGAGCCTGGACCAGATTAATAGGCGAAGCCTAGGAAAAATATAGTGGGCGGGACTGATCTTATGGGTACTCCAAAACCAGAGGTTCTCAAACTTTTTCAGACAGGTACTCCTTCCATTGTGATAAAGTGATTACATTTAGTTCAGAGCATAATTAAAAAAGCTTCCTTCAGAAAATCTTTAGTTCATAGCAGTTTAGTCTCGCCCACTCAGGAAATTAGCCCCACCCATTCCACCTAGGAGTGTTTCAGCCCAGACTGTTTTCTGAACGAAGCAAAATATAGGGTATCCAACCAGAGCAGAGCTTATTTCCATATATCAGTTGTAAACAGTAACACAAACAGCCTTTTTAATTTTAAGGGAAAAAGAGAATGCAAAAAGCAATTGTTTACAAATTTCTGTTTTGCAAAAAAGCTCCATAGGAACCCATTAACTTTCAATGAGCGCCCTCTAGTGTCTGACCACTGAGTGGCAGGTCTTCTCACCTGCAGAAACAAAGACCGCGGAGGTGTGAGGTGCAGGTAGAGCAGATACAGATACCACACACTCCACCCTGGAGATCTGCTCCACCCTCAGCTGCAGGATGCTGGTGACATTGAAGAGTCCGGTGGATTCCTGGATGCTGCTGTGGTTGAATTCGCTGTTTTCCACCACAGCATCATTAACGCTCCAGGATACAGCTGGGTCAGGGAACCAGCCTGCAGCCTGGCACTCCAGGGCGATGAGCGCTCCCACCTGGGCTGAAACGTTTCCACCCACAACCATCACACTCCCTTCTTCTGCAGAGGAAACAAGCAGGAATTCTCGAGTGTTGTCCACCATCAGACAACTTTACATATTAAACACACTGTATTAAACACACACTCTCCTAAGGACTCATTCATCACTGTTTTAAACCAAACATCTGATCAGAACAACAGGAGAACACCTCTAATTTTGAGACTGCTAAAGTCTGATTTGTTTCTTAGGAGAAATAAGGAACAAAACTAATAAGACAGAAATTCTTTGTTTTTTCTCTATCTTTTGGATCTTCTGGTTTATCTGAAGATCTGATGATCTGAGACACATAAAGATCAGAGCAGTGAGATAAACAAAAGCATTTTAAGATCTTAAACTGGGATCGGGCTGAGATTAGAGGAAGCTCTTTCTCAGGAGTTGAATTGAAGAAGTGTGAGAAAATGCTCAGAAACTCATATTGATGTTAAACTGAGATCAGTTATGTCTAGGAGAAACACGCTGGACAAAAGAAGAGATTTTATTTTGAGTTTCCCTTTCCTCAGCAGCCTGTTTGGGGCTGAGAGTGTTTTGAATTCGGCACTGCTGCCCAGTTGGTCTTTTCTTGGATGATTGTGCAGCTGAGGTTTTGCTCTGTAAATGTATGTGCTTCTGTTTCTTCCTTTGAGTAGAATTCCAAATAAAATAAAAGTGAAAAGTAGGATGTTCACTGACAATTATAATACTGTAATATAATGTAGTGACTTTTTAAATTGAAAAATCATGTTCACGCAATTTATAACATTCATTTTTACTTCAAACAAATGAAATTTGGAGCTGCAAATAAGGCACTGGTACCCAGAGCTCCTCCTTGTGGAGAATGATTAAACTGCTAAACACAGCTTTATAGAGACCTGCAGACTCCCTGTTTATCAATCGAATTCTGAAATAAATACTAAGCTGCCCACAATTGCCTCACACTTCAATTCTGAAGATTTATTTCTGGTGAGACGAAGGAACGAATCTTCTTCTATGTGACCAAACGTACAATTTATTTGATTATTTTTAATTGAGTAATGGGTGTAAAGAGGGTACCTTGTACGGACAGATTTGCGGTCAGTCTGTGAACGTTGTCAGGCAGCAGCTCACAGATGACCTCCTGAACTTCAGGGCTGAATGTCGAGCTCTTCAGGATGAACTCCCACATTGAGATCGCCAGGGTCGAGTGGTTCAGCGCCCAGAATCTGTCGTTGGATCCCAGAGGGCCGTGCTGCGCAGAAATGGTCAGCGCTGTGCGGCCGTTCAGCTGCCACACCATCACTTCCCATGGCTCGTTGGTGCTGCAGTTGAAGCGCACCGCCGCCCCCCGCAGTACAGTGACACTCCGGGGCTTCAGGTGCACCTCACACAGCACCACTGGAGAAGAAGAGGATCAAAGTGTCAAGACCAGCCCTAAAGCATTAAAGGGGCACTAGCCCTGATCTCCTTCTGTTGAATTTGCATTCACTATCCTTTACCACCACAACCACCTGACACTCATCCAGACCAGCCTGTTCACCTGAACCTCACGACAGGAGGGGTCAGGAGAGGTCTGGAGATGTTTGAGAAGTGAGACTGTGTAAAGTGGATTTGAAAGCCCTTCTGTTCTGCCAGGCTTCCAAACAATGAAGCAATTTTACATTTCCCACTGTTTTTTTTTTTTTTGAGGGGTGGTATGTGCTATTCTTTTATTTTATTGTATTCTATTTCAGTTTTAGTCTATTCATGTAAAGCACAATGAATGACCTTTGTGCATGATCATTTGCTATATAAATAAACTTGACTTGACTTGACTTGTTAGCCGTGAATGTGCCTGAGATCCGGTGATGTTCTACAGCCAGCGGTTCAGTTGGTGTGTTAAGCTGACCGGTCCACTGTGGTGGAATTACACAGTCCCTTGTTTGTGTATTATCTAATTATCTCATATTTTAACATCCTAAGATGTTCACAGTGCACACTTTGCTAGCAAACACATTAGATAACATCAGAAGTTACTGGATCCAAAAAGTTCAGTAAGCAGCACCTAGTCTGGACTTCATTTAAAGTGACCCTGGTGCTGTCCATTATAAGTGAGGTGCTAAAGGCTCTTTATGATGTCACACTCACCTTCAGGCTCACACACCAGGAGCAGCAGCTGGAGGATGAGGAGAACTCCACACATGTTTCCACTGAAGCACTCAAGCCATCTTTCCTGCAGGAACAGGAGAGAGAGTCTCCTCACACAGACCCAACAGGCCATGTCCTCTGTGAACACATCTCAGAACCTCTCTGGACTTTCAAACTACATCCAGTTCTTCATGAAGGTGGATCAGACTTGTGGACATGGACACAGTATTACTTACTGTGAGCAGTAAAAATGAACTGAACTTCTTCATAAAGGTGGATCAGACTTGTGGACGTGGTTTAGGACACAGTATGACTTACTGTGAGCTGTAAAAATGAACAGAACTTCTTCATAATGGTGGATCAGATTTGTGGACGTGGTTTAGGACACAGTATGACTTACTGTGACCTGAATTTCTTCATTAAGGTGGATGATCCAGTCCTGCTTTGTGAATAGCAGCCCTGGTGCCGTCCCTGATTGACTTGTCTGGGGTCAGAGGTGTTCTGTGGATGTCAGATTTTTTACTTAAATGGTCCTTTAAAGTGTTCACAGCCTTGAGTTCGGTCTGTTCTGGATTAATTAACAGGGACTAAAGCTGCGTGTTAAATCGAAGTGTGTTCTCAGTCTGGTTCTTATCGATTTTGCGGGAGATGAAGCCTGGACCCTGCAGGACTGTGTGCAGCTCTGGGGGGTTTTATTGAATTAATAGATTAAGAATCTGACTCAGCACCTCAGCACATCACTCACATCACAGAGAGACATTTACATTGATTTGAATTAAAATCAACATTACCCCATCAGTCACCCAATTTTATGGCAATAAGCCAAATTAATCTCCAAAAAGAGCTCTTGTGCTCTTGACGGTCACAGTCAAAACACCCCAGAATATCTGTCATTCCAGACCATTGGGCCATCATCTCATTTATTTATTTGTTTGCTTGTTTGTTTAGAACACTTTGATTTTACTCATGCTCTTTTTAAAAAAAAGTTTGTAAAATTAAAAAATAAAAATGACAACCAAAACTGAATGCATGAACGAAGTCTGTTCTTTCCTAATCTACTTCATCATTTAGCCTAAAGGGTTATCATCAGTCATGCAGTCACATACATTATCTTATGTTTTCTTCTGTTTAATTATTCTCCATCAGTTTCTCGTGTGATATTATAAGATAAGATAAGAGATAAGATAAGAAAGAACTTTATTTAACCCGAGGGAAATTCTATTGTCATGAGAATGCTCAGTGCAACAAGAAGTACAAAGATAAGGCCAGTGAGATTTTTGAAAAAGACAGTAACAATAGTACAACTAAAAATAACTAAAAAACAAAATAACAAAATATATAAAAATAAAATAACTAACTTACACCACTGAACCAGCAGATAAGTAGTGGAAATGGATTATGAAAAGTGACTTGTGACAAAATATGATGTATGCAATAAAATGAAATAGCAGCTGATGATGAGGAAATGAGATTAACATTCAATAATCCACAGACGGTATATTAAGCCGTTGATTGGGTTGTATTGCAAAAACTCTAATTGGAGCAGACTGACAGACTGACTGAAAAGGATCGTCTACAAAACGAGGAGGAGTTACACGTTTATGAACCAAAAACAGTAGTTCATTTCTGCATTTTCCAACCTGGAGAAACTCACCGAGTCAGAAATGTTCACATTGAAGGTGAATGGAACCAGACTTTTACCTCTAAAAGCTCCTCACAGAAAATTATTCAATAAAATTGTTAGGGTTGGGGCACCTGACACCTGAGATGTTGTTCTACAAGTTTTGTCAAATAGGGGCAAATAGTAACTAAATAAAAGTGACTAAATTCAGATTCCCCACTATTTTACCATCCTCAACATCCATAAAAAGAGCTTCACTGGTGTCAATAGTGAATAAAACGGCTGTATTTGTGTTGGAGACATCTGGTTCCATTGATCTCCACTGTAAAGAAATCAGTAAAGTCTCTACAATTAACTGTTTCACACCAAACCTGCTCTGTTACACAAAATTATGAGGAAATTTGGTGGAATCCCCCTTTAAGTACTTATAAATTTTGTAAATCTTACCTTTATTCTTCTTCTAAAGAAAGTGGAGGGTTTGAGCGCTCCCGTAGTCCACGCCAGGGCCTCTCAGTGTGTGTGTGAAACCAGCATGTTAAATATTAGCTGTAGGGAACCACCGTTTTTACCCTTGACCCCATGAGGAGCAGATACACTGTGTGACTGTGTGACAAAACAATGAGGCTGAACTTCCAAAAACAGCTACATGTTGAATTCACTTCCGCCACACGTCAGGAGGGAAAACTGAGCCGCTCGTCAGGAGGGACAACCAAGCACATTGTGTGAGATGTGTGAACGTGTAAACACCCCTCACAGGATATTCTTTAAATACACACTGTTTCTCCTGCTCACTCCACCCAGAGTGCGTGCGTGTGTGTGTGTGTGTGTATGTGTGGGATCATACTGCATCCGTAAAAGAGCAGTCTCTAATGACACATTTTTAATGGTTACTTTGGTTTAGTCCACTTTAAACAGTCCACTGCATTTGGGTTCTCACACAGTGAACACCGGCCGGTCACATCTCACCCTAACACACCTCTTACACACTGCTCACACACACACACACACCACTCACACACTGCACCGCTTGCTCTCACAAACCATGTGAAAAAGTTTCAACGTGTCGAACTGTGTTGACATTTTTCTACAGATTTTCCTCAGGGTTTCTGTTTATTTGTTTTGAACATATTGGAATAAATACTTAAACTATGAGTAGCAAAACATTTGCACAGGTCACATTTTTATGCTTTCTTTATTTTTTGTTAAATTATGCAAATAAACAGTAATTGTGTATTCAAATATACAGAGGCATGTTTCTATAGAGGATGTGTGCTTATTAATCTCCAGTTTTTTATTCCAGTAACCGGAAAACCGACCCTGCATTGAGCGGCCACTTTATCAGAGCAGTCCATTCAAATAATACCTGGTCCAGTGGGATCCTGGGGTTTTCGTTGGGTACTGTCAGGGTCCTATGGGGTTCTGTAGGGTCCTATCGGGATCCTGTGGGGGTCCTGTTGCATCGTTTGAGGGTCCTTTGGGGTTCTTTTGGGTCTTGTGGGGTTCTGTGCGACTCTTGTGGTGTTCTGTGGGGTCCTGTGGGATCCAGTGGGATCTTGTGGGGTCCTGTGGTGTTCTGTGGGGTCCTGTGGGATCTTGTGTGGTCCTGTGGTGTTCTGTGGTGTCCTGTGGGCTTCTGATATTGACAGGGGGTTTATAAACAGATGCACTACAGTCTGTAACTGAACATAGTACACCCGTATAAGAAGTGTTTCTGATAAAGTGGCCTGTAGGTGTATCTACAGAGTGGTTGTTTCTAATAAAGTGGACACTCTGTGAGTCACATCAGCCAGAGCTAAACAGCAATACATTCTACTCAACACAGTGCACACGCACACACACACACACACACGCACACACACACGCACACACACGCACACACACGCACACACACGCAAACACACGCAAACACACGCACACACACACACACTCAAACAATCAGGGGATATTTTAGCATTGGGGTGCTAAAGCTTTATGTTAGTTTTATAAATGTGAGACGATACAGATTTACACAAACATCATAGATTCTGTTCACGTTTCTTCATCGCAGTAGAAAACTAAACATGACTATAAAGTGTGAGGGGGTCACAGGGTTCAGATGCGGGCTGTGTTTTTCCAGAATTAGGCCATTTCTCTGCCGGATCGTGGTAAGGACATGTCTCTGTGGTCAGGTGTGTGTTCAGACTGATCTTCAGCAGAGACTCACAGTGGAGGGACGTAGTCATTTTGGCCTGGAAAAGAGGAGGAAAGAACATCAAGAGCCTGAAATCTGAAGAGCTCACTCTGTACACTCACAAAGGGCATGGAAACCTCATGCAAACAAATCACTTTTAGGACAATTTATATCAAACAGAACGTTTCATCACATACTGTAATTATGTAACACATAACTGGCAGATTAAAGTTCTGACACACTGAACAAGAAGTGCTTTAAATAAAAAAAATATATGATATATAAACACATGATTTAATGTCAATTTTGGCTCATAGTGTTTTAAATTCAGTAAACAGTAACTGTGTGTTGAAGTGTATATCCTCTGGAGGGGGCGTGTACTTATTTACACTAAGAACATGTCATTTTGACAAGCGACATGTAAACTTTTGCACATGACTTTCCATATTCATTTAATATAAATTACAGAATGTCTCAGTACTGACTGACCCAAGTGACCCTAAATCACAGCAGCTTTACTCTGCAGCGCTCCCTGGTGGTGAAGGTGTGCATGTGAGTACCTAGCTGTAATCCTGTGCTGGTGGACTAGTCCTCTTCTCCTTCCTCTCCTTCCTGCGGATGAAAAACACACAATCAGTCTCCATTAACTCTTAATTATCAACACGGAGCTGAAACCTGTGGAGGAATTTAAATATTAAAGACTTTGACTTTTAATCTGCTTTAGTGATCACACACTGAGGGGCAGAAAACGACTCTGCATGTTTTAGTCCGGTTATTCAGGCCTCAGAATGCGTCCTACAGATGAGGACAGACAGAACCCTGAGTAACCTCTTCTTGCCTGATCAGGCACTAGGGGGCGCTCCTGAGAGCCCACAATGAACCGGCTGCTATGGAGCTTTTTGTGTGAAACTGCAGTTTGCAAATGTTTAGTCATTTTAAACAGCCAAACTGTCTCGCAGAACAGAATAAAATATTAATAACACATCATTTAAACCTTTAACTCCTCTTATAGGAGTTAAAAGATTATTCTTTTCTAAAGTCATTTCAGTCTGGCACATAGTTCAGCATGAAATAATGACCTTTTTTAGATAAAATGACTCTAAAACAAGTATGTATGCCTAGTAATAAGTTAAATAATTAAATAATAATTTTACAGTGAGCTAAACAGTTCACTGACCAATCAGCTCTCAGTTAGAGTAATGCTGTTGTCCTGTGCTACAGGACAGTCTGCTGTAGAAAAATGGAAAGATGGTGGTTTTAACTGGCTCTTTAATGTAATGCATTTCTTGAACATAAAGAAAACGGCGGTGTAAAAGTTAAGTCAAATATCGAATTAAATTTTTAGCCGCGTAGGTCCATTAACTCTCATTCGCTACAGACGCTCTGTGGCACCCCCTAGTGTTTTGGTTTCTTGGATCAGCAGGGAGCGGTCAGGTCCTGTGGACCTGTTTTAATTTGTGGGGAAATGTAAGGTGTTTCTGTCTCCGTGGTGAAGTAAACTGTCCCTGCGTCGCATGACAGTGGGTTTGTTACGGAAAGTGAATGTTAGTCCTGCAGAATCCGAGGCATGCAGTGACCTCTAAACCCCAGCATACCTGAACCTCCTCGACATCCTCGACCTCCTGAGGCACAGAAACAGCAGGAAAACACATTAACACACAGGAGGAGCATGCGGCATCATTACACACCACGCAAACATCTCAACATACACCCACACCTTCACCCTCATCCTGTCTCACCAGTTACAACAGGAAACAGAGACGGAAGATAATGTGTGGCTGCGTGTGTGCGTGTGTATGTGTGTGCGTTTGTGTGTGTTTGTGTTTGTGTGTGTTTGTGTGCGTGTTTGTATGTATGTATGTGTGTGTGTTTGTGTGTGTGTGTATGTGTTTGTATGTATGTATGTGTGCGTGCATGTGTGTGTGTATATATATGTGTGCGTGTGTGGGTGTGTGTGTGTGTGTATGTGTGTGTGTTTGTATGTATGTATGTGTGCGTGCATGTGTGTGTGTATATATATGTGTGCATGTGTGGGTGTGTGTGTGTAAGTGTGCGTGTTTGTATGTATGTATGTGTGCGTGCATGTGTGAGTGAGTGTGTGTTTGTGTGTGTGTGTGTATGTGTGTGCGTGTGAGTAGTGGACACCAAAGCCATGGAGATCTACCTCACAGGCTGGCTCTTCCTCTGGCTCTTCCTGTGATGTGGGTTGGGGGGGGTGAATGAGGAAATGGCAAAATGAACTAGACTGCATTTACGCAGAGAAAATGCAAAGTGTGCTTGCTCAAATGCGGAACACAGCATTAGCGTTAGCATTAGCATCAGCGTTAGCATTAGCATTAACATTCACAATAGCATAACATTAGCATTAGCATAGCATTAGCACAGCATTAGCATTAACATAGCATTAGCATAGCATTAGTGTGTGAGAGAGTGTGTGTCCCAATACTTTTGTCCACATAGTTTTGTATGACAGCTCTGTCCCAATACTTTTGGCCATTCCATTTAAACAGGTGTGTCTTTGGGGGGCTTGGCCTGAGGTCTCATATGAAGTTTCATAAGGTTTGATCACTGTATGGAGCCTGAAAGTTTCTTCTTCTGAAACTGCATTCATTTTAATGGGGTTAAAAATGAATGGAAGTGAATGGGGGGGAAAAAGGGATGAGCAAAAGACAAGGAAAAGACAAGTGCTGGTCATAACCGACCGCGTTTGTGTGTTGGGGAAGTTGGCCTGAGGTCTCATATGAAGTTTCATAAGGTTTGGTCAATGTATGGACCCTGAAAGTTTCTTCTTCTGAAACTGCATTCATTTCAGTGGGGTTAAAAATGAATGGAAGTGAATGGGGAAAAAAGGGATGAGCAAAAGACAAGGAAAAGACAAGTGCAGGTCATCACCAACTGCGTTTGTGTGTCAGGGGAGTTGGCCTGAGGTATCACATGAAGTTCGGGGTGTTTCGAATGAAGCGTGTCTGATCAGGACTATCCGAAAGTTCAGGGTGCCAATACTTTTGCCAACGGGAATAACAAACAAATGACAAGACGTATCAAAAAGCTGTGATCAAGTCCACTATTCCAGATCGGGCCTGACGTTTCAGAGTTGGAACGGCGTCTCTATCTTGAAAGCCCTGCAAGCTCACTTATGAGAGAGCAGTGAAAAAAGTGAAAAAAGGAAGAGAAGGATGGAAGAACAGAATGAGAGAAGGGGAAGAGAGAAAAAAAATGTGAGGAGACAAGGAAACTTCGTCCACTCGCAGAGGAGCGGATTTATCTGCCTTAGGCCAACCAGCTACTTTCTAACACAAAGAGTCTTTGCGGTTCTGAGTGTGTGTATTTGTGTGTGTGTGTTTATATTTGTGTGTGTGTATGTGTGTGTGTGTGTGCGTGTGTGTGTGTGTGTGTATATTTGTGTGTGTGTATGTGTGTGTGTGTGTGTGCGTGCGTGTGTGTGTGTGTGTGTGCGCGTGTGTGTATTTGTGTGTGTGTGTGTGTGTGTGTGTGTGTGTGTGGTGTGTTTGTGTGTACATGTGTGTGTGTGTATATGTGTGTATGTGTGTGGTGTGTTTGTGTGTACGTGTGTGTGTGTGTGT
>JBBPCX010033682.1:0-15918 GCA_037974365.1 Hydrocynus forskahlii | reverse complement strand
ACACTAGGTAGGGGACAAGGGACTCACCACAAACCGGACACAAATAAGGGGACGGAGAGAAACACAAGGGGAGAACAAGAGGGAAACTAAAACTCAGGGGACTGGGACCGGGGTAGGCGTGACGGGGACGAGGTGGCCGTCACAACAATAAAACAAAGGTTTGGCCTGTTTGAAGGAAATATCTTTCAAGAATTCTCCTTCAAACAGGAAAACCTTAGGAAACATTTTATGGAAAATATGGAAGGCTTTAAAAATAAATGGAAGGCTTTAAAAATAAATTTCAAATGTAGTTATATGCATAAGTACACCTCTCATCAATATTTTATTGAACAGAGGTTAACACCTCTACAAAGAACAAAGCTGGGATTTTTCTGAAAAAGAATTTGCTGAGTTTAACATATTGCTGAGCTTAACAAAATGATAAAATATGCCAGAATATGCCAGAAAGTCCAGGCGATCAAATAATTGATGGCGTTAAGTAAATAATGCGTTAACATTAATTTTGCTTCAATATGTTCAGTTTAGCACATAATACTTATATGTACAGGGTACATGAAAAAGTGTAGAAATGCAGAAGACGTACTTATTTTCACTCAGAAAACCAAAAAATATCATTTGAACAGGGGCGCTCAAACTTTCACCCTTCAGCTGTGACCATGAACTGCAAAGAACAAACTGTCAGATCTGAAAATGTCTGACGGAATAGAACAATGTTTCACATATTTCCTGACTCCAGTGATGCAACCCATTAAGGAGTCACAACTTGACAGCTTGTTTCTAACCATTTAAAAACTGGAGTTAGGACATTTGTAAGTCATTTTTAAGTTGAACAGTCAAAGGACTTTGTTTTCTTTGTCATGGTATGAGCGGTTAACATAGTTTTAGATGAATGATGATAATGTAGCTGGAGACTTTCCATGTAAGGCTTCCTGTTGCTGTTATCTGCAGGACTTCAACCAGAAGTTTCTAAGGTTTAAAGGTGTCTTCTTAAGGGAGTAAGTTGTGTGTTTTGCTACTGTCAGTGTACATCTTTCCTGGTGTCAGATCTTTCCTGGTGTCAGAGACCCGTTGTTGCCATTTCTATCTCCAGTCAGTCTGGGCAGAAGATCCTGGGATCCTGGGATGCCTAGACTCCAGGATCCCCTCTCGGCCTCGCTGGTGTCATCAGCAGGAAAGCAGAGCAACATGTCTGGCACCAGGTTGTCTGCAGGAGCTCTGAGGAGGATTTTTAGTCACATCCATCTGCCTTAGGGACTCCACTTCAGGTCTTCAGGTTTAATCCCACAGCCCTGTCCCTTTTCAGTCTAACCACAAGAGAGTTTAAATCCACAGTGGGTTCCAGTTCACACACTGGCGGCATGATGCTGCATTTAAAGTGACCAGATCTCCTCCTCTTCCTCTAAAGGCTGTACTGACAGGCTGCTGCTAACCAGCAAATAAAAAAAAAACATATCGGTAAACACCTATGCTGTTCTAATGCACTTATCATCATTCCCTAAACTTCCTTGTAAAGACCCACTACATCCTTTCAAACTGCCACTAACGCATTGACACTGGACAGCAGAACCCATACTGGGTAAAAAAAAATGTCAGAAACATACAGTTTGTGCAATATGTTCTCTGTTAATGAACTTGAAGCGAATATTATGGTGCCCTTTCAACATTTCCTGATGAAGGATTTCATAACAGTTTTGCAGAATTATGTGTTGCTGAGTTGCTGTCTTAAAGAGATAGACATCTTAGTCTGCATTCCGCTCGCTTATCTTGTTTTGTTTTATCTGTTATGCAGATGACAGGGCTCTGGCTAATCTGCTTCCTGGCTGAATTTGTCATGACCTCTGCAAACACGCATTCCACAGGTACTGAACAGGCATTAATATGTAGTGTGTCTTAGTGAAAATGTATTTGAAGTTCCTACATGTTAAGATTTACACAACCAAATATTCCTATCTCCCAACCAAAGAACAGCAACACGCAGCTTGATCTGAAACCGCTTCAGTTCAGGACTTTCATACTCCCAGCAGTCCTTTATTCCTCTCCCAGGTTGGCCAGCTGTGTCTGAAACTGTGTTGATCTGAAATTGAGCAAAAGCCTTGCATCAGCACAGATTTTTGCTTTGATCTTGCTCATTGCACTGGCTATTGATTCAGTGCTGGGAAATCAACCATGCTGAATACTGATCTGCTGATCTGACATTAATCCAGCAGCACTCACTGATGTTTGGACAACTTTTGGTCTCATGCTGGTACTTATTACCTATTCATGAATGTTGATTCTGTGCTGACATCAGAGTATTTATAAAATACAATACACGCTACTTACATGAGGCATTTAACAGATGCTCTACCAGGATCGTTTACATTTGTTTAACTTAATTGTGCACAAGTTTACTATCTGAAGACTACCTCATGTCTTTTATTCCTACGTGGTAGTGCTGCTTGAACAAGTATTGAAACTCCAGCCTTCTGCATTCAGGGGACTGGGTTATTCACTACACCATCCACATTATATGTGTTAACAGTCACAAACTCTACCAACATTTGTGATCACAAGTCAACACAATTCTTAAAGCCGTAAGCAGGGAAACTGATCATCTCTGTCGAGGTAATAGTGCATGTAGGGATAAAAATCTTTTATCACAATAAGTTGCTCTGAACTAGAGTGTCTGTAAGATGTGTTATATTTCATAAATATTCTTTGTGTAACACTGATCATAGACTGAACACTGTTTTAACATTATGTCAGCTGTACTGATTTTGGATCAACAGTAATTCAACCATCAGTGAATGCTGTTCAAGTCAAGTCAAGCAGGTGTTTATTGCCATTTCAGTTATTTTGCACAGTACACAGTGAAATGAAACAACGTTCCTCCTGGACCACAACATTCCTCCAGGACCAAATGATCCTCCATGACCACAGCGGTCCTGCAGGACCATGATATCACTCTAGGACCACAGCATTCCTCCAGGAACATGGTGCAACACAAAGAAAAGAAACAGAAACGACACAAGACTACGTACGTATAGGCAGGACAGGACGATAGAGTGCATTGTGTGCAACACAAGAGCAAGCAATTTAATATTACAGGAAAATATTCAGTCAACAGAAAGCTGTTACTATACTTTGCTGAACTGAAGTCTACGAACAGCTTTCCTACATAAGTGTTGAAGCAGCGTTCGGTCAGTGTTCATTTTCCAGTGTTGAATCAATGACAATTATTACAAGTAGTATGTGTAAATTCAAGATCAGAAATCTATGTTGATTTAAAACCTTTGTTCAGTGTCAACTCTAAACTGTTTCAGTAACAGTTTGCTATCTGGGTTGGCTCATTTTAAGAAATTAAATTATAAATGTAATACTGGTGGATTTGTCTTTCCAGTGCAGTGTGACAGACCCCAAGACAGAGAGAACATCAAAGTCATACAAGGAGAGGGACTGTATTGGCCGTGCCCAAATGTTGAGTGCAGCATGGAAACAAATGACTCGCTGATATCTTGGTTCAAAAACAAAAGCGACGGAATCCAGCAAATTACATCAGAGGAGAGTGCCCGAGTCCATCATCACGGCCCCGTCTTGTATATCCTGCCGCTAACTTTGAATGACACAGGCTACTACATCACACGCTGGTCAGTATTCACATTTTCATATAGAAAATGTCCAGATAAAACAAATGTATCCCAGATGCTTGTGGGATTTACCATGTCATGGTTTTCAATAAAAACAGATAAGATAACCCTTTTTTAGTCTGACAAGTGGGAAATTCAAACCAACAATACAACTTAATACAAGCAATCATGCTAAATTACAAAAGTGTGCTCTGTTTAGATTTTTAGTTGTGAAATATGAGCCACTGTAGCACAAACTACTGAAAGGGTTCAGGCTGACTATGATAGAAATGTGTCAGAAGCATCACAGCTTGCAGTATATGAGGCTGTGTAGCTGCAGACTGGTCAAAATGCCCATGCCGACCCCTGTCCACCACCAAAAGCACCTACAATGGACATGTGATAATCAGAACTAGACGGTGGATCAGTGGAAGAAGGTGGCCTGCTCTGATTAATCATATTTTCTTTTACATCATGTGGGCGGCCGTGTGCATGTGTATCGCTTACGGAAAAATGGCACCAGGATGCATTATAAGAAGAAAACAAGCCAGTGGAGGCACTGTGATGCTCTGGGCAAAGTTCTTCTGGGAAACCTTGCAGACCAAGTTTACCGCTTAATGGCGATATATTAACTAATGACAGGATAATGTGCTCTGCCACACTGCAAAATATTCCTCAGGAATGATATGAGGAACACACAAAGAGTTCAAGGTGTTGTGTTGGCCTCCAAATTCTTCAGGTCTCATTTGAGATGTCCTGGACAAACTAGTCCAATCCGCAGAGGCCTCACCGTGTAACATACAGGACTAAATGGATCTGATGAAAAGATGCTGATACCAGTGTACATTTCCAGAAGTCTTATGGAGTTCATGGCTTGACAGGTTTTAATCGTTTTGAGGCATGAAGGGGACTGTGACAATGTTGAATTTAAATATTAGATTTTCATATTATGAATAATCCGCGTAATATATTGTGATGATCTTACATGATTTTATTATTTTTTTAAATAATTTTATGTGAATTTCAAAATGTATGAGTATTTCGCTTTAAGGAAAAGCATGTAAGGCAACAACAAGTAACAGACAAAAAATGAAAAAGCTGAATAAGTATGACAGTTGTTGATTTTAAGTAAACTGTTATTCTTACTTACATTCAACTAATATTTCAGCTCAATCCAGTTATTCTGTAAGTAGTTATTTCAATATGTGACACACAGTAAGACAAACATTAAAACAGCACACCTAAAAAACTTAAGGGCATACATTTGAAATTTTGCATGGCTGTATTAATTAAACTGAAGCTTCTGCTTTATTTTTGTAATGGAAATCCATGATGTAATGTTAGGGTGGTGTGACCCGTGTGTGAAGGTTGCATTTTTGCATGTTTGTCAGCAGTTTTGTACAGTTTTAAGTAAGTCTGCTCTCTCTTGCAGCTGGTCGGTATTGCAGAATGAAACGGTCTGTAATGAGTTTGAAACTAACATTGTGGTTTATGAGGAATTCCACACTGATCAACTGTATTCAAATAGCTCAGAGCAGCCATCCAATGTGGTGATTTCCTGCCCAGTGTGTGAAAACCAAAAACATACTCTTACCTGGTACAAGGTATGTTCAGCAGGAGACTCATTTTTCTCTTACTAAAACCATTCAATTCCACTGATTGCTTTTGAAAGGCATAGCTTGAAGTACACTTTATGAACAGAAGTATTGAGACGCCAGACCATTACACCAGTTGGAACTTTAATGACACTGCATTCAAACACAAAGACTTTAATATTGAGTTGGACCCCCTTTGCTATAACAGCTTCCACTCTTCTTGGAAGGCCTTCCACAAGATTTTGGAGTTTCTGTGGGAATTTGCGCCCATGCATTCTGTAGAGCATTTATGAGGTCAAACACAGAAGGCCTGGATCACAACAGGGGCACTGGAGGTGGAGACAAAGTGTTGCAAATGTAAAAGGAATCCTCCCTGAGCCAAGCGAGTTTTCTCTTGTAGTGTGGAAGCACAGATAATAGTCATATGCATGATTTGTGGAGTAGCTAGAGATCCGGAACCCATAAATGCTCACTAGATAACTGATCTATGGTAACTGACTGGAACTCCCATGGCAGAAGACTGGAAATGCTAAACAAACAGCACATTGAAGAGCTGCATAAGAAAAAGTACCAAACAACAAACACATTAGAAAATTAAGAAACTGACACCAAATGACAAGAAACAAAGCACACTCACACACAAACAAATACCATGGCTAACAACAAAATGAAAAAATTGAGAAGAAATAGGAAGTTAGGAAATTAGAAAGACTAGAGAAAGATTTTAAGGCATATTTGTTGCTATAAGTAGTATCTGTTTGGTGTATTTTCCCTCAATATGTTGTTCTCTTTTTGAGGATTTCCATCTGATTCCTGGGGAATCTAAGACATTTCTGCATGTCGGTAATTTTTCAAAAAAGGATGAGGGCATTTACACCTGTTTGTGTCTGTGGGAGCATCATGGTAGAAAATACAGATCTAGTGGATCCCGCCAACTACAAATCAAAGGTATGACCTGCCTTAAAACACAAACCAGCAATAACATTACTGTGATCATACTATAATTCTACCATTTAACCCTGTGCATTTTAAACCTGCTTATAGCTCCTGTGACAGTTTTTCCTGCAACAATTGTATCTCCCGATAACAACTCCGTGATGTCTGTAGATCTGGGTGAGATTCTGAGTCCAAATTCACTTAGAAAGTAAACAAAATGAAAAGATGAAGTGAGAGAGAAAAACTCACCACCCCTCCTTCCAGGTTCTGAGGTGGAACTGACGTGCTTGGCATTCTTTGGCATCAATATAATGGACCAGTGTTCTGTGTCATGGTTCAGGAGCAAAACTAAGTTGTTGGGAGAGGTGGGATACACAATTACCAACAGGTAAAACAGCCATGGCTTCAGAATCAGATCACAGTGCCCCTTTACTTCTCCCACATTTTGTTACGTTACAGACTTATTCAAGAATAGATCTGAGTAGTTTTCTTTTACAAAATCTGCACAAAATGGTCCATAATGGCAAAGTTAAGACCTGTGTTCGGACATTTTCTTAACTTTATCAGCGCAGAAACCAAGCAATAAAGTCCAGAGAATTGTCTGTAGACCTCTGAGACCCAGATTGTGTCAAGGCACAAATCTCGGGAAGGATAGAAAAACATTTCAGCGGCACTGAAGGTCACGAAAAGCACCGTGGTCTCTATTATTCAGAAATGGAAGAAGTTTGGAACCACCAGGACCCTCCATAGATCCGGCTGCCCGACCAAACTGAGTAATCGGGGAATAAAGGCCTTTTCTGCGGCAGGAACTGGGCGAGTAGTCAAGAAGACTTGAGGCTGTGATTGCTTTTGGCAATAAAACAATTTGCACATCTTTCTAAAAAGTTGTTTTTGCCTTGTCATTGTACATGGTACTGTGTGAAGATCTTTGAGGAAATACTATACTCAAATCTATTTTAGAATAAATCTGTAATGTAACAAAATGTGGAAGAAGTGAAGGGGTGGGAATACTTTCTGGTGGCACTGTATATAGGCTTTCCTAAAATGCCAGTGACTGAACCATTAGTATGATTACTTCTGAAGCTTTATTTTTCTTTTTAAATTTGGTGCAGCTTCTCCTCTTAGGCCATTTGAGTTTTTGGCACCATTCCGATTCTGACGCGTGCATTATACCCACTCCCTAGTGTGCTTGTATACAACATTTCAAACGACTGATCATTTAAAGTTGATCATTTACCTTGTTGACTTGTATGCTGTAGCGCTGAATGGAGCAAAACAGGCTCTAACACTGGTTTAGTGTGAATATCTGCTCACAGAGAGCCTTTTAGACACTAAAGCACAGGTCAGTTGTGAACAGAAGGACATGTTACTGTTTGTTGTGGTTCCTTAAAAATAATCAGCCTGTAAATTCTTGTTTTTTCTGCTGTTAGCTATCAAGTGAGCCCAGATTGGCAATTTCGGAACAAAGCTTCTGTGAAAAATCTGTTCAAATTTAGCCTTGAGGGGTGTGTTTGAGACTTTGTTAGCCAGTTATTTAATTTTTGGTATTTTTTGCTCCAACTGCGCTCTTTGGGTCCCCCCCCCCCCCCCCCCCCCCTTCCTTTCGTGCATGTCAGAAAATCTGCACCAACTGTGGCTTTAAAAAGCTGCTAAAACTGCACAATTTTCTTCTGCCTTTTAAACATGTGCACTTCTATTGCACTTTCAATTTTCTCTTATTGATTTTCTATGTATTCTTCTATTTCTTCCACTATTTTGTTAAATTTTATTTTGTATTTTATTTTTGTGGAGGTTAATGTGCTGTGTAAATGAACTTGAACTTATGGGAGCAGTGGCAAACAAACACATTTTGCATTTTTCACGTTTAACACTCTGCCATTTTTTGTGAACAGACCTGTAGAAACGCTCCGTTGCCATCCTTCAACAAACCCTTTTTGATATCTTTACCTTTAAGAGTTAACATTTTTCCCCAGGGAATACGCAGAGAAACTCTGTTCATCTCTGACTATCGCTGAGGTTTCAGAGGTCGACCTGCAATCTAAGTTTTATTGCAAAGCCATAGGTCCAACAAACTGGGTGTATGTAATCATCAGCCTCAAACCCAGGGGTAGGTTTTCTACTTCTGATCCTCTGAGTAACTTATTTTAAATGGTATTTAGAAAACCAAGCCATAATTAAACACTGTTTTCTTATTCTTTCATATTTTGTATTTTTCAGAATCAGTAATCACATTTGTGGTGATGTGCCTCTGTGCATTTCTGATCTTCGTCCTGGCTGTTGGTACAGTAAAGTGGTTTGCCGTGGATCTGGTCTTGTTTTTCAGAAGTTTAATGGTTATGCAAAGAAAAATAAATGGTAAAGAAATTTGTAATCCCTTTTACTATAGAGCAGGGGTGTCAGACTAATTTTCGTCACGGGTCTCATGGGCCGGACCCAAAAACTTATTTTTTTGGTTTTGCAATTTGTTTTTATCAGACTTTGAAAAAACCCATACCGACGCGCCAGTTTTTAGCTAAATAGGTATTGGTACTGTCTTGGCTTGTGGAATTGGTACGTGTTCTATAGCTTTATATCACTGCTATAGAACTTTTTAGGGTACATTTTAATTTAAATTTTGAGTTTAAATCTCTTCAAAAAAGAGTGTTGGGATACTTTATACCAGTCTTTTCAAACAGAGAAAATTGTTTTCCCAAAATTAACTCTTACGACACGGGTTCTTTTTGTTAAAACAGTATTTTAAGCTCTATTTGAACAATTTCTCACTTCAATTCCCACTTATCTTTTAAATTAAATTATTTTTTCATGTAATGGAGCAATAGGCTGATCAAGTGATCTGAAAAGATTTTTATTCAACCTCTGATTTTCGAAAGAAGATTTGCAATGCTAATAAACAAAATAGGTTTAAATGTTTTAATTCAATTCAATTGAATTTGAGGTAAAAATATAGAAGTCCGAAGATTTTTTCACCATTTTGACAATAAAATAGAAAGTTACAGTGTTAGACAAGATTATAAAAAGCTAATTCATTTGTTATATCTTGTAAACAGCACACCGGCAATCAATTTTGACACCTCTGCAATTGAGAATGGTGACATTCAGGAAAGAGGTTTTGCCTCCACTTTACGATCCGCTGTAGGTTTGCTCTGGTTTTGCCTCCAGTATACGTAAACTGGGCTGGGTTTCCTAAAAGCATCTTAGCTCAAAGATAACTTAAATGGTAGCACAAGCCTCACACTGAACACTGTCTCTACCACACATTCCTTTATTCTAAAATCCATTTGGTAAATGTTGCCATAAGTAGTAGAATAATGGAGGGCCAGGTGTCCCCAGTGTCTGGATTAAGAAACAATTTAGGATTAATTGGAAAATCGCATAGAAAACCAAGATTAGGATATGGGTTTGTTTTTGTTCTTGACTCTAAGGTGACCTCTCTTACATTTACCAGCCCTGAGGGCTTTAAATGGCAACCATGTTTCTGTCATTTAGATGGAAAACTATATGACGCGTATGTGATCTACTCAAAGGACGAGAAGAATGAGAAAATACAAACGAGTTTAGCACATTTCATCAACAGAGTTCTCCCAGCCACCCTGGAGAAGCGCTGTGGCTTTAAACTCTACATTTGTGGCAGAGATGACCTACCAGGAGAAGGTGCAGTACATATTTTGAGTATATTTATGAGTGTAATATCAGCCACATAAATGCATATCCAAGTAATTAGCCATTCATGGTGGCTTTTCCACAGTACTGTAAATATCTGGGTTGCTGCTTGTGACATCCCAAAAACCGTGATTTTATATCAGCCTGCTTCACTGCTTAGATTTTTATAAAGGTATGGATTGTAAGGTATGGACAGCGATGGTGTCCTCATTGACTTCCATTTCTGTCGGACCACCAGACTGCATGGAGCTCACTGAAATGAGAATGCAGCTCAGCCGAAGACTCATAGTGGTGCTGACTCCAGGGATCACCGAACCACAAGAGGCCACGACCCCACACAGTTACGACTGGCAGGTGGGGTTATATCAAGTCCTGGTTCAACAAGAAATGAGCATAATTCTGATTCAGCTGGGAGACATGAGGGACTATTCTCATCTGCCCTTGAGTCTGCAGCATCTTCTTCAAAAGAACCCACCATTAAAATGGAATGAGAGGAGTCGCAATGCAGGCTCCCCCAGCTCTCGCTTCTGGAAGCAGGTGCGCTACATGATGCCTGTTGTTCCAGCACAGCAATGCAGTTCAAATTCCACATCTCCGAAGTTCCGATTCTGATACATGCTGCTAAGAATATCAACGATTTATAAAATGAATGTTAGAAATCTTTTATAAAAATGTTTTAGGAACTTATAAGAATATGAAGAAAACTGGACCCATATATGTTCTCATTCACATTTTCATTGCAAAAGAGATTAAGGAGATGTTCTAGGAAACTATTTCTAACTAAAAAAAATCATAATATGATCATTTTAAAAACTAGACATTTTGATTTGGTAGCATTCCAAATCACCTTTCCACAACAAAAATAAAACTTGGGGGAACTTAAATGGTTTAGCTAGGTGTTCCTAGCATTTAGGAAACAATTCGTTCAGGGAAACAATGTTCCCAAAATTGAACATCGAACAGAAAGGAACATTGTTAGAATGAAAATGTATCTTAGTTGATTCCAGTGTTCCTTTCTTTTTTTAGACTTTTTTGAGACACGTCATATACGTTTGCAGTTTTGTCAAATTTCTTAAGAATGTCCACATAAAAGTATGAAAAAGAGAAGATCTTATGGTCAGTTGAGACACAAATACAGGGGGTCCTCGGGTAACAACAGTCTCGACATATGATGTTTCGAGCTTACAATGCTGCCACTCACTTAACACCGTTAGCCTCGTTCTCACGGGCTACATGGGTGAACTAGTTTGGTTGCGCACGGCGGAAGAATACACAGAAATGCAGCGTGTCAGTGAGGGAGTTTTCCTTTTCCTTTTTCTGTGGCTTAGTTGTGTTTTTATGATTTTACAACTATGTTAGGACAGGCAAATTACTTAGGCTAGGGTGTTTTTCGACTTACACCAAAATTCAGGTTACATCACTGTCAAAGGAATGGATCTGTGTTGTAACTAGAGGACCCCTATAGAATCTTTTTGGACAGACTTCACAGTGGCAGGTGTGCCATAAAACTAACACTGCCTATACCCCAAGAAACACCACACCTATGGTGAAATATGGTGGTGGCAGCATTGTGCTATGGGCGTACTTTTCATCTGCAGGGACTAGGAATCATGTCCATTAAAGGCAAAACGGACAAAAATACTGAACAATATTTCAGAAGAACTTCCAGTCTGCTCTAAACCTACATCTTAGAAGAACAATATCTTTCAATATGACAATGACCTTAATCAAAAGGAGAAAGCAACACCTGAACAGTTCAAAAAGAGAAAGATGAAAGTTTTGGAATGTCCGAGTCAAAGACCTGATCTTAACCCTGTTGAGAATTTGTCACCTTTTGGTAACTGCCATTCAGAGGTGCTGTCCCTCCAATCTAGAAACTTACTCACCCCAAAAGAATTACGGCTGTTATGAAGACGTTGTAAGCCACTTTTTATGCAAGATCGGTTGTTTGTACACAATGCAAGCTTGTTTAAACTGTGCCAACTATTTTTGTTCCACCAGTGCTCTTTAGGTAGGAAGTGGAATTCTGCTGGAATGGTTTCAGTTAGCTTTTAATGTATTATACTTTACAAGTTTTTTTATGTATTAAATTTACTTTACAAAACAAAAAGTCATGTGCAAAGGACTAGAAATATTGTAACATTTTCAGCTACACTCATTTTCTATCTTTATTTAGTGGATGTTCTTCCACAGACTTAAAACTTTCCTTTTAACAGTTAGCTGATTCAGGGTTTTGTTTTATGGTGGTGTTTTATATATGTTTGGTTCTTTAATTATCAAATGTTCTTTAATCTATTAATCGCTTTCCATTGCCTTTTTAACAGTTGACTATTCAGTCTTATAAGATCTGAATATGCGAGAGAGATAGACTTTCCATTTTTCCATGCATGTGTTTTATAGGCTTTGCATTTAGGCTCCTGGGCCAGTTTTAGACTTAACACACGGGCTGAAACTGGTGCAGAACCTTACTATACAAGGCACTCAGCTTTGGGTTCAGGAGTAAGTTTAGCATACTCTTATGATAATAAAATGCTACACTGACAATTCTCTATTGCAGTTTTTTTGCTGACAGTTTTAACCATTCTTGAAAGCACACAATCTGTTGCTGCAACAAGACAAATATTACAATTTAAACTGCCAAGTGATAAAAGAAACACACTCATTTATTAAGAAATATTTCAAAACACATAAAAACTCAAAATTACTTCAATCAAATAGACCTGATTTCTCTCACATTTCAATGGATCTGTTAACACTTAACAGGGTAATATTTTTAGAAGAGAATCTATTTTAATTTAGGCAAAACTTTTTAAAAATACTGTCAACTTCACAACACACAGAAAACCCAATATGGGACATTTTGAACAAAGTGAATAATGATATGTATAAAAAATGAAATAAGATTCTCAATTTCACAATAAAAAAGCACTGTATATCAATATTTAAAGTCCATGTTCATCATTTTATTTAATTTCTTGCACAATGTCATGGCTGATCCGTTTATTGAATGGTAATTTTATTAAAAAACATGTTTTGTACAAGCAGTTATAAAGAACAGACATTTTAAGGTCTCATGGGCGGTCAAAAAAAGATACCAGATAAAGCTTTCCAAAGAATCTCACACTTGAACAGTGTTCAAGTTAGACTCATCCATGACGCCCTGTAGGCAACTGGGACGGTATTTACATAAAAGCTGGACATGTAAAATGAACAAAGTGTGAAGCACTTCCACACTGGTGATTTGGGTGGCTGTGATTATGAGACTATCATTGGATGTAGAACAAAAAAAATTCTTCCTCAGGTTCAAGATGGACACAACATATAACATTTATCAAAGGGGCTCAACATCAGTCAAAGGGGCTGTTCATAACTTCAGTCACGAATTACCCATAATGGCATGAACCTTATTGTATACTTAGTGTTTAAATATTAAAATACAAAGGAAACACACAAAAAATTGTGCTGTATCCAGTCTAATGAAAAAAATGTATGCTGAACCATCACACATTAGAGCTGTGGGAAATAATGAATGTTAGGCAAAGTGAGTGATTCTGCATTGATGTAGAAAAAGAAAAGAATAGATTTGTAACGCTTCAGCCCATGCAGCCACACCGGTGTGATCTGGAACGTTCAACACTGAACATTCTAACTACTAATCAACACTGCATCTTTATGGGAGTTTCGAGATTACAGTCGATACACCTTCATCTTTACACTCGAGTTTTCTACTTATAATCTTACACATCCAACTGTCCATCAGTAACTAAAATCACACTAAACTCAGGCTGCGTCCCAACAGCTGACCCACCAACTGACGGACTGAGCAAGCGCTATGCAGGACACTCAAGAAAACAATACAAACAACCAATAAACACACACTCGCTGCTTAATGCTGTAAAACAAATCTTTGCATTTTACACAACTACTGAACCATCTGACACGTTTCAAAGCAACACTTGCAAACAACTCTCCAGAGCTG
This sequence comes from Hydrocynus forskahlii, assembly GCA_037974365.1. Classification (NCBI taxonomy): domain Eukaryota; kingdom Metazoa; phylum Chordata; class Actinopteri; order Characiformes; family Alestidae; genus Hydrocynus; species Hydrocynus forskahlii. The sequence goes on along the minus strand of JBBPCX010033682.1, from coordinate 2,143 downwards.
TGGTTTTGGTTACACGCCTTTATAAAGCATCTTTATTTATCTTCTCCCTTATTTCTTCATCACTATTGTGGAACTGTAACCATTGCAACCACAGCTCGTGCAACAGACGTGATCATCCTGTCAAACGAGTCACGAGTCCCACCAGCATTGAGGCGAACGTCGTCTCACTGACAAAGAGATGTTTAGAAAATTTCACTTGAACATCTTCGCTTTGAAACAAAAGACACATTTACAACATCAAAGAGATGTCAGGTGGTCGCTGTATGCGGGCCTGAATCTGCTGCTCTGGAACTCCAGCTTTGCAGTCACGTGGAGCAACCAGAGTGAGAACAAGAACAATTCTCAACACAAAGTAATGGACTGTCCAATTTTAGTGTGGAACACTGATGCAAGAGCAAAAAACAGCAACAGGCAGAACTGTTAAAAAGCACTTCCCAACTGAAGGGTTATTTACATTATTTTGTTTCATTTAAATTTTAAATTAAACACCATACATGCCATGTTACTGTTTTTTTATTCTGAATAAAGGAGGCTAATAAAATATAAATGATACTTATGTTCATCACCTTTGCCTGGTGTGAACAGAAACATGGCGAAGGATGAACAAAGTCTCCAGATTAAAAATGCACCTAATATTTTAAAAACAGATGATAGGGAACATTTAGGCTTTTGTGAGAATATAAGGCAATAACGAGGTTTACAAAATATATGCTGTGTGTGAGACCATTTCAATTGTAATCGAATCGAACTGTGAAACCAGTGATGATTCCCACTGTGTGATGTGTTGTACACTAAGTATTTCTTCCTGTGGTGAAGTAGTATTTGAGAAGTTTGAGTATGACAGCCTACATTTACATGCTCATCTTGGGTGAAATGCTTCAGCTAAATTAAGTGTTTTTAAGGAAAAAAAATTAATTGGTAGCAGCAAAGAAATTTTAAAAGGCAGAAAAATGGACATCACTTTAAAATGCAAGGAACGCAATATAAAACTCTCAATACACATCTCAATATTACCCTGCCACACTGTAAAAAAAAATTGCAAATATACATTTACCCAGAGCAAATGTAGTACCTTTTAGTGCAGCTTTTCAGCTTTTAAATTCCTGAAGTTGGTTTTGTTTCTTTTATGTCCCACACAATTTCAAAACATAACTGCATTACCAGTCATTAAAAAACGTAGATCTCACATCATCACACAGACAAGCCACAGCTAGTTTTAAGTTAGAAAATATTCCCTCAAAACCCGAATCAGAGGCTGGCAAACAGTTTACAAAAAAGTGGTTCGCCCCAAAGTATCCCAAACCAATAGTTTTAGATTGGAAGTTTAACTGATCATATTTAACTGATAACACTTAATCATCAACTATTCAAGGGTACAGTTAAAAATGCTAAAGGTAAATAAACCAAAAGTGCAAAAATGACAGTAGTTATATGATGAAAACACAATAAAATAAAATGTGTGAAACATTTCAGTTCATCTGGAAAAAACCTTGTGGCTATGTGGCTTTGTCAGGGGTGTTTGAATTTTCTGCCTCTTCCTCCTCTTTGATTTCGTTCAGTACAAATGTTATAAGGTCTTCTTGTTCCAAGGTTTGGCTGGTAGGACAATTATGTTTGCGCTCCGAAAATTCCCTGGAAAGAAACTGCAGAAAGAAAACATAGTGCGGTTCTTTATAATTAACCCACAAAAGACCCAAAAACATTTTCAACATCAAAACTAAAACAGCAAAAGCTCAAAGTAAACATCTGTGGTAAACCCAATTAACACTGAAGACTAACACTGAATTATATTATGTTTTGCCAGGGATGTCAGGTGATTAAAACAATTTAATGCAACTTAATCTCATTACTTTTGTCAAGGGCGAGAGGGGGAGAGGGAGGACGCACACAGCAGGTCAGTGCAAGCAGGGAGTTTTAATATAAACACAAACACAGAACTAGACACAACGCAAAAGACCCCGGCTCAAAGACACAAAGACATACGCGACGGGACACTCCGAGCCCGTGCTCCCCAAACGAACAAAATAATCAAACAGAAAATCCGCCGGCTGGAGCTTCCGCGCTCACGGCGGCCAGGAACAAGGGAAACAGGCTGGGGCGCAAAACGTGCCACCCCTCACGGGAAAACGGGGGGAACACGGAC
>JBBPCX010033651.1:0-15922 GCA_037974365.1 Hydrocynus forskahlii | reverse complement strand
GTGTTCAGTGCGGGTTCAGTGTGTTCAGTGTGGGTTCACTGTGTGTTCAGTGTGGGTTCACTGTGCGTTCAGTGTGTGTTCAGTGCGGGTTCAGTGTGTTCAGTGTGTGTTCAGTGCGGGTTCAGTGTGTTCAGTGTGGGTTCACTGTGCGTTCAGTGTGTGTTCAGTGCGGGTTCAGTGTGTTCAGTGTGGGTTCACTGTGTGTTCAGTGTGGGTTCACTGTGCGTTCAGTGTGTATTCAGTGGGTGTTCAACGAGTGTTCAAAGTGGGTTCGATGTGTGTTCAGTGGGGATTCTGTGTGTGTTCAGTGAGCTTAGTGTGGGTTCATTGTGTGTTCAGAGTGTGTTTGGTGTGTCTTTTCAGTATGCGTTCAGTGTGTTCACTGTGTGTTCAAAGTAGGTTTGGTGTGTCTTCAGAGGGGTTCAGTCTGTGTCCAGTGTGTTTTCAGTGTGTGTTCAGTGTGCATTCATAGTGGGCTCAAAGGGTGTTCAGTGTGTGTTCCGAGTGGATTTGGTGTGTGTTTAGTGTGTGTGTTTAGAGTGGATTCAGTGTCATTTTAGTCTGTGTTCAGTGTGTGTTCAGTGTGTGTTCAGTGTGCATTCAGAGTGAGCTCAAAGGGTGTTCAGTGTGTGTTCCAAGTGGATTTGGTGTGTGTTCACTGTGTTCAGTGGCGATTCAGTTTGGGTTTAGTTTGTGTTGAGTGTGGGTTCATTGTGTGTTCAGTATGTTTTCACTGTGTGTTCGCTGTGTTCAGTGTGGATTTGGTTTGGGTTTAGTGTCTGTGGGGTGTGGGTTCATTGTGTTTTCAGTATGTTTTCACTGTGCGTTCATTGTGTGTACAGTGAGGGTTCAATTTCTGTTTAGTGTGTGTTCACTGTGGGTTCAGTGCATGTTTGGTGTATTCAGTGTGAGTTCAGTGTGAGTTCAGTGTGTGTTCAGTGTGTTCATTGTATTCTGTTCAGTGTGTGTTCAGTGTAGTATCAGTGTATTCATTGTGTCCTTTTCAGTGTGTGTGGTTCTGGGTTTGATGTGTTTAGTTTGTGTGATAAATGGGATTTTTTGCTTTGATCTTTATTATTGAGTTTCCCTTTTTAACAGTAACTCACCTCCGTCCTGAACTCCATGTGTGTGTGTGTGTTTGAGGCTCATTAGAGTGTGTGACAGTTCAATAAATGTCACTGCTGCTCTCAAGACACCGTAAACATTTTGATGCTTACAGTCCTTCTCACTGAACGGGACCTGTGGTTTGGCTGTGTGTGTGTGTGTGTGTGTGTTACAGCATTTCTCTGAAGCTTAAGTGTCAAAACACACCAGAACAAGTGTTTTAAAGATTTGTTTTGCTTTAATCTAAACCACACTGACCGTGCATGTCAGGGTTGCTGGTGGCCTAGTGGTTAGGAAGGTGGTGGGTTCTAATTCAAGGACTGCTTGTGGCACCACTAAGGTACGCTTGAGCAAGATATATGCATTCCTGGCTGGCAGTGCTTCACTTGGTGAATAGGTTAAATGCAGAGCACAATTTTGTGCTGTTCCCACTGTGTGCTGTGCTGTGCTGTGTTACCGTATGACAAACTGAGTCTTTACACTTTATACCCCCCCGGACGCTTTACTGGTAACCCCTCCTCTGTACCTGTGTGTGTATTTGTGTGTGGGTGGGTGGGTGTGTATGTATGTGTGTGTGTGTATGTTTAATGTGTGTGTTTGTGTGTGTGTGTGTGTGTGTATGTGTGTGTGTGTGTTTCAAGATGGTGCAGAAGTCGGTGGTGGTGGGACTGTTGGTGCTCCTACTGGCCGCTGTTGGGACATTTGTAGGTGTTTTTTTTGGTGTCGGGGTCCAAAAGTCTGATGGTTTGTTCACACGGGCAGCAGCAGCAGCAGACGCTGGACGCTGTTCAGAGATCAGCAGGTCAGTGATTACCTGAACATACACATACACACACAGGTGACATCTTCCCCAGTGCTTACACAGGGGTTCACACAGCCTGCATCGTCATAGAAATACACTGACCAATAGAACAGGACACACACGACCCTGAGGTCACCGTGGAATAGAGAAGTATAAACCTCCGCCCCCCCCAGTGCTGGACAGTGGAGTACCTGTTTTCAGTAATACTCTCATATAATCAAATCCTCACAGCAGTGTTCTAGCCCTCCAAGAAGAGTGAAGGCTATTTCTGCAGTTAAGGACAGACAGCCCTTTTTAATTCCCTCAGTTTCAGAATATAAAGACATACACAGACAAATATAGTCACAGATTAATACACACAGCATAAGAAACTGAAAAGAGATCAGTTAAAGTAGAATTCCACCAATCACAGGCCCACAAAATTAAGCATCTAAGATGTCAACAGGGGGTTCAGAGTGGGTTTGTTGTGAAACTCCCTGAGTCAGAACTGTTCAACTGGTGAATGGAACCAGACATCTGACCAGACATCTCATCACAGAAAGTTATTCCAGTAAATGGTTTTGGTTGCATCACCTGATGCCTGAGACATTGTTCTGCCAGAATTTTGAGAAGCTTTTGGTCCTAAAATTAAACCCTTTCATGGTAGAAGGATGCATGCAGGGTGCCTTGAGGCAAAATAGTCCCCAAAGAACTATTTTACTATCATCAACATCCAAATAAACACTCAGAGACACATGGAGCTTCACACGCCTGGTTCCATTTGCCACAACTTAGAGTCTCTACAATGAACCGTTTCAATCCAAACACCCTATGAACACTCTCTGTTGATTTACACTGGATTATGGGGGAATTTGGGGAAATTGGTGTAATATTGACTCCAGTTCTGACGTGTTGTGTGTATGTCTGTGGGTGTTTCCACAGGGACACTCTTCAGAGGGGGGGCTCTGCTGTAGATGCTGCGATAGCGGGGCTGCTGTGTGTGGGGTTGATGAACGCTCACAGTATGGGCATTGGGGGGGGGCTGTTCCTCACCATCTATGACGCCAACACAGGTACACGCACACACAAACACATCTTAATACACTTACACACCATCTATAACACCAAAATGCGCACACACACATTCTCAGCACCAGTACTGATCTGGAATCAATGTTTGATTACTCCGTCTCGGCACACATCTTGGCTTTTCTATCAGATACATCTACATGAATGAGGGTTCACCACCTACAGCTAAACCTCGCCAAGGCAGAACGTCTGGTTATCCCAGCCAAACCTACCCATCACAACATCAATATAAAAATCGCCTCTTCACTCCTTAGAGAAACCTGCTAACCTTCACTGACCACATCGCATCTGTCTCTCGGTCATGTTGCTTTACCTTATATGGCATCAGGACAATCAGGCCATACCTGACCCAACTCCTGGTACAAGCCATGGTTATCTCTTGCCTCTATTACTACATTACCCTCGTAGTGGATCTTCCAGCTTTCATGAGAAGGCCCTCACTGCTGGTTCAAAACACAGCAGCTCAGCTGGTCTTCAACCAACCCAAAAGGTTGCATGTCATCTCACTGCTGATTGACCTACACTGGTTACCCATGAATTAAATTCAACTCACTAACTCTAACCTACAGAGTGACGTCTGGATCTTCACCCAGCTACCTTCATCCATTCAGCCTTATGTTCCTGCTCGCTCCCGCCGGTCCTTGAAGGAAGATCGCCTGGCCCTGCCATCCCAACACACAAGGCAAACCCAGCCCAGACTGGTCTCTTTTGTGGTTCCTTGCTGGTGGAATGAGCTGCCAAATGCAACCAGAGCAGTAAAATTCCTCCCATCTTCAAAAACCTCCTGAAGACGCATGTGTTCAGAGAGCATCTCTTCTCATCATGTTGCATAACTCCTACATGAAGATTTTAACACCTAGTAACTTTCCTGTGGTTCTTACACTATGCTGAAACTTCAGTGTTTCCTCATATTATTGGTGGCTTTGGATAAAAGCATCTACCAAATGAATGGATGTGGTTTGAGGGTCCAGAGAAGTTGTGTTGATGTGTTTATGGTTAGAGATTTGTGTGATTATTTATTTGTATGTAATGTTTGATGTTCTGTGTCTGTTTCAGGGCGGGTGGAAACTATCGATGCTAGAGAAACGGCCCCATCCGGCGCATCTCAGGACATGTTTGGGAACAGCACGGAGCTTTCACGGAAAGGTATCACCCATTAACCTGTTATGCAAGCCAGGGTTCCTCAGGATCAGGGCTTCAGAAACACTCACTCACCGTGAATCAGCTTCTCCAGAGTATAAACCCTGAGGGTCGAGGTTCGAGCGCCAGGGGAGAGGGGGGGCAAGCAACACTCCATAAAACTAATGATTATCAGCTTTTACTCTCTTAGTAACATCTGAGGACAAAAATCACTGAGGTTGAACTGAGGGAGGTTGGTTACAGTGATGAGAGTAACAAAGCATACTCATTCTTTAATGCTTTGTTACTTTGTTTTTCCTTTTTTCTTTTTCTTTTTAATATTTTTTACTACTGCTTTTTTTTTTTTATTACTCTTTTTTTTTTTTTTGCCTTTTTATCTTTTTCTCTTTTTTTATTTTTACTTTTTAATGTTCATTATATTCCTTGAACAGGTTGCCTGTCAAACTTTTTAAAACTAGAAGATCTAGTAGAACTAGAAGCAGCTGCAGTGTGAGTATTCAGTCATGTGTAAAACTTTGCGCACGTCTGTCATGTTGGTGTGGGGAAGGAAGACGCAAGAGCAGGGGATCTCACAACAATAAATGCTTTAATCAGGCTCTGAGCTCAAAGAAAGTTCACAAACTGAACAAAAACCAAGATTCCCCAGAGAGCACGATAGGTAGTTGGGGGAGACAGACTGGAAGTAGGATGATGGTGACAGCACACTGGTTGTTCTGAATCGGCTGGCCTTTATCTGGGACGACACAGGGGGCTCGACACTGACAACCAATCACAACACAAGACTAATTAAGTATGAATGAGGGATGATTATTACAGAACACAAACCAGGTGCGGTGTAACTGCTAAAGAGCTGACCTGGAACAGGTGGATTGCCAGGCACCGGCAAAACCAAAACAAACCTGCATGTGGACACAAGGGGTTTCCCAGACTCAGAACTCCGGTGATGCTTCCCACTGGAGGCGGGGCCGAGAGGCCCCGGATGTGACAGAACCCTCCCGCCCCAGGACCGGCTCCTGACTGAAGGCGCTAGGGCTCCACCACCTCCTCCAGAGTTGAGCTGGGCCGCCCAGAGCAACCCAATCTTCTCGGTCGCCTAGGCTGACTGGGAGGGCATCCCCGAGGACAGGGAGCCGGCTGATCTGGAACCGGTGGAATTCTGCCATTAATTCCTGGCTAAGCACATCTCTCGCTGGGAGCCAGCTCCTCTCCTCGGCCATACCCTTCCTAGTCCACCAGGTACTGAAGATGGCCCTGTCTCCTCTGGGAATCCAGAAGGCAGCGCACCCAGTAGGCAGGGGTCCCCTCAATTTCGACTGCTGCCGGTGTTACCATGTTCACCATCCCCTCATCCAGTGGGCCCAGAGTTGTGGGTCTGAGGTGAGACACATGGAACACTGGGGAGATACGCATGTGAGCTGACAAATACAGTTTATATGACACAGGGTTGACATGTTTTGCTATCACAAATGGACCCATAAACTTGGGAGTAAGCTTTTTGCATGGCATACCCAACCTGTGGTCCTGAGTGAAGAGCCAGACCTGATCCCCAGCCTGGAAAACCGGTGCCTCTCTCCACTGCCGGACGGCTTGACTCATAAACCGACGAACTGCCCGGGTGATAGATGTTGGGGTGGTGGTGGCCTAGGGGGTAGAATACTTGCCTCTGGACCAAGTCTGAATCCTGCCTTCTGGGTTCCGAAACCACCACTGGGTTCCTGAGCTAGAACCCTTAACCCCAAGTTGCTCCAGGGAGACTGCCCCCTGTAGTTAGGGAATGGAAGTCGCTTTGGATAAAAGCGTCTGCTAAGTGCCCTAAATGTAAATGTGATGTGTGAGCTCTTTTTCTTAAAGAAAGCGGCCCAGACCTGGGACACGAATTGGGGGCCCTGGTCAAACAGGATGTCGGACACGGAGGCCATAGTGCAAAAACACAGACTGGAACAGAGCCTCGGCTACTTGCAGGGCAGTAGGAAGATAACTAAATGGAAGGAACCAGACCCCCTTTGAGAACCAGTCCACGACCACCAGAACGACCGTATACCCTTTGGGTTCTGGAAGGTCCATGACAATGGACCACGGGAGACCATAGGTTTTGTGGAATCGGAAGGGGCATTCGTTTACGGGCAGGCAACTGACGGGAAAGCTTGGACACAGCGCATATGGAGCAGGAGAGCACTGCTCGCTCCACTTCTGCCCGCGCCTTCGGCCACCGGTACTTTCGGCTAATTACCTCGAAAGTCTTTTGAACCGTGGCGGGAGTAATGTGGGCCCACTTGATAACTTGCCGTCTATATATGTGTGTATACTGCATGTATATGATTTCATCAAAATCATTAAAATGTAGAACAATTTGAGATTTTGATTTTATCTAAAGAGATTTTGATTTTGTCTAAATTTTTAGAATGGGAGTCTTAAAGATTAATAAGTAAAAATTAGCATTTTGAAACCTTCATATATGTGGTGTATGTGTGTGTGTGTGTGTGTGTGTGTGTGTGTGTGTAGGTGGTCTGTCCATTGCTGTTCCTGGCGAGATCCGAGGTTATGAACTGGCTTACCAGCGTCATGGGAAGCTGCCCTGGAGGGAACTGTTCCTGCCCAGTATAGAACTGGCACGCAAGGGCTTCCCACTTGGCAGCGCAATGGCAAAAGCCATTTACTCCAACCGCAACACCATCCGCAAAGACCAGGCACTGTGGTGAGGATCTGCTGTTAGTAAAGAGCCTTCATCCTACAGCTCACAGTAAGTCATACTGTGTCCTAAACCTCTGTTTACATATTGGTGGCTTTTTAGCTATCCAGCTCATCAATAAGGTGAATCAGACTTGTGGAAGTGGTTTAGGACACAATATGACTTTCTGCGAGCTGTAAAAATGAACTAAACTTCTTCATTAAGGTGGATCAGACTGGTGGACGTCACTCAGGCAGTGTATGACTTAATGTAAGCTGCAAAAATGAACTGAACTTTAGAGCTACAGGCAGACATTTCAGACAACAAAGCAGGGCTGATCTGGAATCAGATTCCTCCGTATTTATGACATCACAGAATCTAGACTCTAGATCAGCGCTCCGGCTCTTGAGGTGTTTAGTGAAAACAGACCCTGTTGTGTTAAAAGGTGCCACAGCGTTCATCTCAGCGTTCAAGTTTAGATGGTTTGATCTTTGAACATTTCTGAACACGTCTAAGTGTCCTCAGTGTGTCTCTGCTGTTTCAGCTCTGTGTTCTGCAATGGAAATGGAGAAATCCTGAAGGAAAACGACACCATCACCTTCCCCAAACTGGCTGAAACGTACCAGGAGATTGCAGACAAAGGACCAGACGCCTTCTACACTGGCTCCATCGCAGAAAACCTCGTGAATGACATCAGGAATGCAAGTAGGGTTCCGTTTTGTTATAAACTTGCATTCAAAACTCAGCGCTGTCTTCAGATTATGCTACAAGTTGAGTTTAACAACAGGAGAACTTTAAAAAATCCACTAATCCACCAGAAAAATCCACTAATAGGATAACAGTATGCCATAAATGCACCAATAGGCTAACAATATAGTTACAAAGCCACCAGTAGAACAATAGTATGCCTAAGCATTCACCAATAGGAGAACACTGTGGCTAAAAAGCCGTCAATAGGAGAACAGTATGGCTAAAATCCACCAAATGTCAATGCAACATCACTTGCCAAACTTTTGGGGACATAGGTTCAAATTTCACAAGGCAAGGCAAGGCAAAGGAGGGCAAGGAAAGTTCATTTGTACAGCACATTGTCACACACAGGTCATTCAGTGTGCTTTACAAAGATAAGGTTAGCATAAAAGGAAAAGTAAGCAATAAAAGCGACCATAACATTAAAACAGAATAAAAGTAGAATTTAAGAGATATGTTAAATTAAGCAATGTAAAAGAATACATAAAAAATACATTAATTTTGTGGATATTTCTTCAGCTAAACACTGAAGAAGCTGCTGGAGGTTTTAGGTGAACAATTAACTGTGAGCTGCCCATAAACCGAATGGCTTCACGCCAAAGATTCTGATAAGATAATGAGCTTCATGATCAATAACCCTGACCATGACTCAACAAAGCTGCAGGTGTGTGTGTGTTATGCTAACCCCCCCCCCCCCTTTAGGAGAAATCAGGAACAAAAGATAAAATCAACTTAAGACATTTTCACCAGGTTCTCAAGTTTCTCAAAACTGACTTTGACAGTTAAAATTTCAGATGTTGTTCTGACTCACTTATAAAATGAGGTTTTCTTTTGGAACTTCTAGTTTATGTGAAGACCTGATTATTTGAGATGAATAAAGATCAAATCAGTGAGAGAAAAAAGAAAGAGCATTTTAAGATCTAAAACTGGGATCGGTTTGAGATTAGAGGAAGGCTTGTTCTCCTGAGCTAAATTTAAGAAGTGGGAGAAAATGGTCAGAATTTCATAATGATGTTAAACTGAGCCCAGTTATGTTTAGGAGAAACAGGCTGGGGTCTTATTCTGGATTTTCCTTTAATCTATGTGTGTGTGTGTGTGTGTGTGTATGTTCAGGTGGGATAATAACTCTGGAGGACCTGCTGAAGTACACGCCAGTGCTGGATGAAAACCCTCTGAAGGTGTCGGTGGGTGATTTCACCATGTTTGTGCCGAATGCACCATCCAGCGGCCCCGTCCTCACCCTCATCCTGCACATCCTTAGTGGTAAGATTACTGGGAGGGGAAGGTACAGTACTGTGCAAAAGTCTTGAGCCATCTGTAAAGCACCTGATTGGTGATGGCTTCATTTCCCAACATCAACAATCCCAAACACACTATCAATACAGTCAAACACACTATCAAAACACACTATCAATACAGTCAAACACACTATCAAAACACACTATCAATACAGTCAAACTTTTCTAAGAGAGTTCAGGCTGTGAACAGTGGTCATAACGGAGCTTAGAACAAATGCTGACTTTAAAGCTGGTTAGAATTAAACACACCCTCTTTGTGTTTATATGGTATTCACATGTATGTTTGAACATGTTGCTGTATTTTCTCTGAGCACCGATATGACGACTGAAAGACAGATGAGTTTTTTAAAATAAGCCAAAAACTCATCTGTTCATTTCTGTTACAAAATTTAAAGAAATGTGGGCTCAAAACTTTTGTAGAGTACTGTAAACTCTGAAGCTCTTGATATAAAGGCCCTTGAACTGAAGGTGAGTTTAGGTGCAGCATTTTTTTTTCAAGGAACACGTTTTTTCCAGAGCACGTGGTGGAACCACGTTCTGTATATCACAGCACACTCAGAGACTTTGGACCTGTTGTAAAAATAGAGTAACGCCAGAGTTAAATTTAGGTTTGGGGGCTTTTATTATGAATTGGTAGTGGGTTTTTGGGTTTATTAGTTATAGCTGTGCTTTGTTTGAATTAAGAGTTTGAGTGAGGCTAAGGCCTGCTATAGGGCCTCTCATTCCTCCTGTAGGACCTTCAACCCCACCAGCAAGGCCTTCAACTCCACCAGTGAGGGGACAGTGAGGGGCTCCCTGTAGGAGGCTCTGTTTGGGAAGAGACAGTGGGGGGGTTGACCCTCAAAGAAAAGTGACTGTGGGACCCACCTGCGCCGCCCTGGCCTTGCAAGGCACCGGCCAGGATGAGTACTACCAAGAGGCGGCCAGGTGGGGGCCCACAGGACGCTTTCCTTTGCCACCGCCTACCCCTCCCCCACCAGTGGGGTGGCATTGGGTTGTCTGTTGGCGCCCCGGGGTGGCACCCTAGAAGGGGGGGTACTGTCAAGTCTCAGTATGCGGCTGCTAGAAGCCGCCAGTGGTAAGTTTTGGTTTGGGGGCTTTTATTATGAATTGGTGGTGGGTTTTGGGGTTTATTAGTTACAGCTGTGCTTTGTTTGACTTAAGAGTTTGAGTTTGTTTAGTGGTTCATGGAGAGTGGGGGTTATGTATTTAAGTTGGTTAATGGTGGACCTGGGTTGTCAGTCCACCGTCATGCTTGGGTCGTGTTGTTCCAGTCTCCTGTATCCTGTGCTTATGTTCTGTTAGGCCCTTTGTTTTGGCATTATTAATAAAGAATCACAAAATGGAAGTCTGCGTATGCGCCTGCGTTCAATGCCAGGAGAGAGACGGGACTCATGACACCCTTATTGCTGGATGTGCTGATTCTGAGCAAGCTTTGAGAATGCATTTTACACTGGCATGGGAACATTTATTCATCTGTCTGTGGCTGATGAGAAGGTCAGTTTGTGACACAAACAGAGATGAACAGGTGAGTTTTTGGCTTGTTTTTGAGTAAACACAACAACACAACTGAGAATCCAGCTGTTAAAGAGAAAAACTGGGTTACAAAGCAGAGCTGGGGCTGAAAGGGTTAAAGGTAAATGTGTATGTGTGCTGTTTCAGTGTGTCTCTGTGGAGTTGGAGTGTGTCCTGTGTGGGGCAGTGGGATGAGACAGGCTTCAAACTTTAGTGTGATGGGTAATTAGAGTCCGCTGGCTAACTCTCCGCCCCCTCAGCTGCCCCCAGTGTCTCTCGCCTGCGCCCGGCGCTCGCCTCTAATTGGACACAAACCAAGCTTGGAATAAAACTCTCCCCCACTCGGAACTTTCCTTCACTGGAGCTCCGACAGCAGGAGATTCGCCTCAGTGGCCTGTCAGCTCTGATCCCTCACAGACCCCCCAAAAGCTCAATGCCCCCCACACCATCTCTTGGCACCCCACTGACACCCCCACAGGGCATCAGGGACACTTTCTGCACCCTTGAAACTCATGGGAGACACTTCTCTCAAAAACTGGTCCAACATCAGATAAATAACTTTAGTCTCTGTCCAGTTGCTGACCTATGCTGACCTCAGGGGGGGTCTCATAATCCACCAGAGGGGCTCCTGTGTTTGAGCTAAGAGCTAACATTAGCTATTCCTGTCTATCGTCAGGGAGGGGGAGATCATTAAAAATGGGCAAAATAATCTGAACACAGGTTTAAACTGTCTGTCCCTCTATCCCTCTCTCTTGCTTCTCGTTTCTTCTTGTTCTTTCTCTTTCTGCCTCTCTCTGTTTCCCGCTCTGTCTGTCTCTCTCTCTCTCTCTCAGTTTAATATGTATCAGACTCCCCACAGAGCTGGTTTGTTGGACTGAGCAGATAATAAAGCATCTCTGTTTGAATTCCGCAGTTTATGTATTAAAAGCATTTGGTGACTGAACACACTCGACCACTTTACAGAAATGATTAAATGATTAAAGGAATATTGCCTGTTCTGTATCTGGTACTGGTCAAGGCTGGCCAGATCAGATTTCTCTCTCTCTCTCTCTCTCTCTCTCACTCTCTCTCTGCTGGAAGGGGCGCACTGAAGTACTGATTAAAGGCCCGAATCCTAGAAAACCCAGCTTATTCTGCTTCTTTTGGTTTACACTGTATTTAACCCTCCGGGATGTAGTATCACGCAGTTGCGCCACCTGACTACATTTCTTTAAAGTGTAGCGTCACACCAGTGTGATCTGGAACATTCATCACTGAGCATTCTATCACTTCTAATTGCTGATCAACACTGCAGATTAATGAAGATTCAGGATTACAGTCGATACGCTGTTATCTTTACACATACATCTAACAGTCCCTCACTAACTAAATCACACTAAACTCGGGCTGCGTCCCAACATCTGACACACCCACTGATGGACGGAGCGCCGTGCAGGACACTCAAGAACACAACACACACAACCAAGAAACACACACTTGCTGATTGATGCTGTAAAACAAATCCTTTTTCACAACTATTGAACTACCTGACATATGTCAAAGCAACACCGACACACAACCCTTCAGAGCTGTTTTTGTAAACCATCTTTATCCAGTGTTTGTCTTGTCCCTTATTCACTACTATGATACTGTAACCAAGGCAACCACTGCTTGTGCTCTCCTACAACAAATGTAATCAACCGGTCAAACGGTTCACAAGTCAAAGTCAGATGGTGACACCAGAATCGAGGCAAACACCGCCTCACGGACGAGGAGATATTTAGCCTCCTTGCAGTCAGGCGGCATGACCAGTGGAAATACAAGAACAATTCACAAAAGAAAGTAACGGATTGTAGAACTATTAAAAAACTCCCAGCTGAATAGATAAAGTGCTTCATTTACTCTGCAGTCCACACATGGAAACTTTTGAATTCATTGCTTTAATGATGTTATAAAAGTCAACACATTTACATTTATGCACCCCATTCAGCCTATAAGGAATGTTTAAGCCTGAATGAGACGTGATACAAAGCAGCCAATCAGAGTTGAGCTCATTTACATACATTAGTCTTAAAGGTGCAGTAATTTAACTGTAAGGCTTAAAGATGAGCTCACATGGCTTATCTATGTTCTCCTGCAGGGTATGACCTCTCGGCCGACAACGTCTCCAGCACTGAGAAGAAGGTCCTAACCTACCATCGCATCGTGGAGGCCTTCAGATTTGCCTACGCCAAGAGGAGCATTCTGGGAGACCCTAAATTCCTCAACATCTCTGATGTACGCTGATCAAAGAAGCTCAGAATCGGTTAATCCTACAGTGGAGTAAAAGATAACTACAAACCCCTAAAATTATGGGAGTATTTTCAGTTATTGATCTTTACATGAATAATTCAGTTTGTACTATTTATCATTCAGTATATCCTGTGAAGTATTCAGTTGTCACTATGAATTACTCAGGATCCATTATGAAATATTTAGTGTCTACTTTGAATGATTCAGTACCCATTATGAATTATTAAAGATCCTCTATGAATTGTTCATCATCTACTATGAAGTGTTCAGCATTTACTATGAATTATTTTTCTTTCATTCTGGAAAAACAGAACATTGTCATAACAGAGAATTTTGGTCACATTTTCATTGAACGTATTTGTTGGTATAAAACCCCTGAGACTCAGACAGAGCTGCTGGATTTTGAGCTCAGCCCAGACTCCTGATGGGTCTGGCTGAGTGTTCAGGGGTTTGGCCAGTGTTAGCAGCTGTGTGTTATTCGTTTGTCGTTATACAGCCACTGTAATGAGCTGCTTTGCTTTATACCCAGTTCATACAGAACATCACCTCAAAGAGCTACGCTGAGGCCATTAGACAGAAACTCACAGACGATTCCACGCAGCAGGAGAGTTATTATGAGCCGGAATATTTCATACCAGACAATCACGGAACCTCACATATTTCTGTGGTGGCAGAGGACGGGAGTGCAGTGGCTGCCACCAGCACCATCAATCATTTGTAAGTGATCAATACATCAAACATCAGTTTACACACACACACACACACACACACACACACACATATATATATATATATATACACTTTCAGGGTGGGGCTAAAGTGCTGTAGGCTGAATAGATGATATATACATAAATATGTAGATGATTTGGTTTTCTGTAATGAGGGGCTGGCCCAAGAGCAGAGATTAACTAAGGCTCAGAAAAAGATGGACCCACATTCACTGGGGAGGGAAAGGCCAGTAAGACCAGGAATTATTCCATCTGACCACCCTAAAGGGGCCCACATGTTGAGAGGTGAGATTCTGGGACTTGAGACACAAATGCTAATCTTTTGTGGATGAAATGTGAGTCCCAGTTACCCTCTTTGGTTAGCAGTCTGCTTCTGAGCATTTGAGGTAGCCTGGAGAATGACCTGGGCCTTCTGCCAGACCCTGTGGCGGTAAGAGAGAAGATTCAAGTCAACAGGAACAATCACATCAGCCTCCTGCTTTGGAAAAATGAGAGAACTCAAACTGGTATTTGAATGACATGTGCCACGATGTATTGCGGGTGTATTCAGTGTAAAGCAGTTGCTCAGCCCAAAAAGATGGTGTAGGACCTTGTTGATGAATTGCTGAAAGACTTACTGAGAATTCTTCAACTTATAAGGCATTGCTAGACAACCTGAGGGGGTCAATCCTCTCGCCTCACTGGAGAGATTCTACATGCTGTGCAGGTCTGGTTCAGTGAACACCGAAACCTGCTCCAGCAACTCAAAGGCAGATGCAATGAGGGGCAAAGGGTAGCAGTCCTTGATTGTGATTTTGTTCAGATACATGGGCTGAGGTCCTCATCTTTTTTTCCCAATGAAGATGCAGCACCTGTTAGAGAGGAGGATGGCTGTATGAAATCCGGAAACTTTAGAATGTAGTTCTCTATGGCTGGGAGGAGATTGATGGGGTAGTCATATGTTGGTTAGCACCAGTCAAGTCGAGTCAAGTTTTATTGCCATTGCTACCATATACACACAGTACACAGTAATAAAACAAAACAACGTGCCTCCAGGACCATGGTGCAACACAATAGCAGAACAGAACAGAACACAAAACCACAAGTGCAAACAGGACAAAGAACAAGAGCAACAAGACAACTAGATGAGACAAGACAATGATCAGTGGGCTTTCTGTTTACTAAACTCCTCCTATCAGGAGAATCGACCATTACCAGTTTTGAATGAGTTGTGGTGGCTTCAAGAAACACTGGACTTGGTGTCGTCAGACAGACCAATCCAGGTCTCGTGAGGTCGCATCCATGATGAACCCCAAGATTAGCTTTTGCCCAGGAACTTGTGTGAGAAACAGTGATATCTTGATACCAGGTGCAGAATGAGGGTCAGGGTCTGTTGGGGCACAGCACCAGAGGGACCAGCCATCAGTGCCAGAAATTGGCCGCTGTTGCTTGAGGGAATCCATGGGAGGCTTTAAGGCTGCTGCAGAGGAGGTGTCAGTGAAATTACTTCCTGCTGCTCTGATGTTGCACTCTTGCTAATGCCACCAAACGATGGTCGCATCTAGAAGTTACAGCGGCATGAAGCAGGCTATATTCACCATGTGTGGGCTTGAAGAAATAGCCTTGCTATTATGCATTACCAAACACTCGTCCCACTTTTTGAGTTAAGATTTATTGCTGATCATTGCTCTCAGAGAAATAAGACAAAGTGTAAAGAGTTTTGTTTAGAATCCCAGAAACCCCTTCAGAATCCTGCAGTGGTTCTTTACAACTGGTGTAATGATGTGAATTGTGATTCCTTTCTATTCCCTCAGTTTTGGCTCCAAGGTCATGTCTGCTTCCACAGGCATCTTGCTCAACAACGAGATGGATGACTTCAGCTCTCCTCTGATCACCAATGGCTTTGGAGTTCCTCCCTCACCCAACAACTTCATCAGACCCCGTGAGGAACCTTCCCCTTGATGATTTAGACAATGAGCATACAGTACTAGCTGTACGGTCCTAGTAAACACTTTGACTGAAATAGATATTTACATTTGTGGTGGCTTTTAAAACTAGTATTAACAGTTGTTTTGTAGAATAGTATAAATGATATGGTGTAAATATGTATGGTGTGTGATTTGATGTTAATGAGATCTCTCTTTCTTAGATAAGAGGCCCATGTCCTCAATGTGTCCTGCAATCCTCTTTGACAAAAACAACAAGGTGAAAATGGTAGTTGGTGCATCTGGTGGGACAAAGATTACCACATCTGTTGCTTCGGTGAGCCATGTGATAAAGTAATAATGTGGTAAAAAATCAAAAGTTTTTGATCATAAAATTTCAGTTTCCAACTTCAATTACAATTACAGTACTGCACAAAAGTCACCTCTGAGCCACCCCTCATTTTTTAGATTTTGCTTTGAATCACCTTGTAGGAGAAATATTATTTTATTCCTGTTAAACTGTCTTATCTTTGGCATATTGAGTAGTTTAAATGAAAGAAATTGGAACAAATATTTACTACAACAGGCTGCAAAGTAACTAAAGATACAAGGAGCCTAGATAAAGGAGTTCCAACCACTCAGCATTCAGCACCACCAGTATACTGATCACCGCC
>JBBPCX010033640.1:0-15922 GCA_037974365.1 Hydrocynus forskahlii | reverse complement strand
TTTTTGCCTGTGATAACTGCAACTTTTGAAAAATAATACTTCATATTGTTAGTGTAACGCAAATGAGTGCATCATATAAAGCAATGCATGAACTACATAAACCTAACTAAATAATTATAAATACAGTCTAATAATAAAATTAAAGTGTGTGGCTGACATTGTAGGCAAAAACAATTATAGATATTAAAGCAATATATCACTTCTATCTGATGACACACATTTTTGTTCAAATATGAATCAGTTTTGATGTTAAGAATGAATGCTAATAAATCCAAGCGGGCCAAAATTTTGCAGAATTTTTCCCCCGTCATAGGAATTGGATCACTTGCACTCCACTGATTCCGAACCCTTGATAATTAGGTTTGGCATATAGATAACAGTATATATGCAGTTAAGTTTGGCATACAATTATATCTTTACATGTGCAAACAATTAGATTTCTTGCAAGGAAGTATATGCCAACTGCACCATCAGGTTTTAAATATTTTAAATATACTGCATGTCAGTCTTTGAAATCCAACTGACTAATTGTGCTGTTTGTTTTGTTAGGTTGCCCATATGACTAAAAGTGAAATGCATCGTAGCGACCTGGCATTTTTTTGTCCATTGTTGCTGTTCCTGAATCAGTATTTCAGCTACCTCAGTGAACACCTCCTCCTCTGGGTGGCGCTGGTGAGTGCTCATGCACAAAAACATTAGTAGTAAAACACAGCTTTTTGTTTTTTGTATCATGAACTGGCAAAAGTTTTTTTACAAGTTTACAGTAACTTCCCATATGAAAGTTTAAGCAGGTGTAAATGATTGTATAGACAAAAAATGTTCAAAAATCATTCGGTTTTTGACCTGGTCGTGAAACACTGGACCAGCTCTTCATCCTTGAAAGGGTGCTGGAGGCTGCATGGGAGTTTGCCTAACTGGTCTACATGTGTTTTGTGGATCTGTAGAAGGCCTATGACCGTGTCCCTCGCGGTGCCCTGTGGGGGGTGCTTCGGGAGTACATGGTTTGGGGCCCTCTATTGAGCGCCATTAGGTCCCTGTATGAACAGAACAGGAGTCTGGTTCGCATTGCCGGCAATAAGTCAGACATGTTCCCAGTGCATGTGGGACTTCGGTAGAGCTGCCCATCGGTCATGGTTATAAAATTTATGGATATCTAGGTGCAGCCAGGGGGTGGAAGGTTTCAGGTTGGTGGGCCTCTGGATCGCATCACCGCTTTTTCTAGACAATGTGGTTCTATTGTCTTCATCAATTGGGGGACCTCCAGCATGCATTGGGAAGTTTTGCAGCCGGTGTGAAGTGGCTGGGATGAGAATTAGCACCTCTAAGTCCGAGGCCGTGCTACTCAACTTGAAATGGGTGGATTGCCCACTTCAGGCCAGGGGGGAGTTTCTGCCCCAAGTGGAGGAGTTCAAGTATCTCGGGGTCTTGTTCACGAGTGAAGGTAGACGGGATCTGGAGTTGGACAGATGGATTGGGGCGGCGTGTGCTGTTTTGCGGACGCTTAACCAAAAGGCAAAGCTCTCGATTTACTACGTCCCCATCCTCACCTATGGTCAAGAGATTTGGGTAGTGACCGAAAGAACGAGATCACGGTTACAAGTGGACAAAACCAGTTTTCTCTACTGGGTGGCCGGGCTCTCCCTTAGAGATAGGATGAGAAGTGCAGACATTTGGGAGGGACTCAGAGTAGAGCCGCTGCTCCTCCATGTTGAAAGCCAGGTCCAGGCACCTTGTGAGGAGGCCCCCTGGACATCTCCTGGGGGAGGTTTTCTGGGCATGTCCCACCGGGAGGAGGCCCCGGGGCAGACCCAGGACATGCTGGAGGGATTATATTTCTTGGCTGGCCTGGGAACGCCTCTGTGTTCCACCGAAAGAGCTGGCAGAGGCAGCTGGGGAGAGGGAGGTCTAGGCATGTCTGCTGAGGTTGCTACCCCCACGACCCGATTAAGCAGCAAAAGATGGATGGATGGATTATTATGAACATATAACATTTTTGTATAACTTGTTCTCATACTATCAGAACAGTATGTTCGCATTTGTTGTCATCTTGAATGCTATTGTTTGCAGAAGTCCACTTGTACTTCTGTGTACATCACAGGGCTTTTTTGCTGTTATTCTGTGTAGCTGAAGTATCGCTCCTCTGATTACTCCTCAGCACTTCTCATATCACTAAACAGTAGGGCTGCAACAAATATTTTTGGAATCGAGTATTCTGTCGATTTTTTTTTTCAACGGTTAATCGAGTAATCAGATAAAATCATACTTTTGTGTTTTTAAACAACTATATCCATAGTGTGTTATGCAACATGAAAGGCCTCTTAAAATGAGCACGGCCTTTCCAAACCGCGTTGCTCTGCGGGGCAAGCACTCAGACACTTCAAACTCCACAGGCTGACAGGTCTCCAGGAGACCTTTCCAACGAGACCAAGCATGAAGCTCTCATTCCTGGGGAGTAACAGGCACGCGAACCTCCTCACTTCGTGCGGCGTTTTTCCAAGGGGCAAGCGCTCAGGCGTACCAAGCTCCACAGGCTAATAGGTCTCCGTGAGACCTTTCCAGCGAGCTCTGTTTCGCCCTTCTAGCCCACAGGGATCTGAAGTTATTAGCCAAAAGCTTCTCGCTTTGTTCTTTACGGAGGGGGGAGGGGGGAGGGGGGAAGGGTTCGGATGTGCTCCTCGAACTCTGAAACCTTCTCTGTCAGATACGTAACTAACGTACACTTCACACAAATAAACTTTACGCTAGTGCTAGTGACAGAGAGAGGGGCTGAACTAAACATGCCGCACTCACCAGACTGAAACTTACAGTTTATCGAACCAGTCGTCTCTTGTCTGTGGGCTGATGGAAAAGTTTAACAATCATCGAAAACGTTAAGTTAACTCATTAGTAAGTTATAATTAGCGACTAAAAACAGTACAAACACGCTCAGACACTGAGCAGCACCGGCAGCTAGACTGCATTAGGTTGTCCTCCTTACACAGTGTTAAATGGTCCAGACATTTTCTGCCTTTTACGCAAACCGGGATCTTCATTTTCCGCCATTTCTATAGAGAGCAAAATAAACGTGCCGTCTTGAATCTTGCACATCACTTACAACAGTCCGTGTGGAACACTGATACCTGAGCTGCGCAGTGTCTACACAGCGGGAGTGATACGATAGCAGAGATATTTTAAATAGATGGACTTTGGTGACATAAATTATACGAATTATACTCGAGGCAAAATCATTTTTTGTAATCAAATTATTTGAGTTACTTGAATAATCGTTTCAGCCCTACTAAACAATATGTGATTTTTGTATTTTAAAGGCAGCACTTGGTGCACTAGTGTGAGTGCATTTCTCATGCACCCTAAAATAAGTGACGCGTGGTATCACATCATTCTCTGTGTCTAGGTTGTGAGTTTGAATCTGAAAACTGCCAGTGGCACTGCTGAGGTACCCTTGAGCAAGGTGCTCCCCGGGCGCTGTGTTCCTGGCTGCCCACTGCTTCACTAAATACAGAGAAGAATTTCACACTGTGTGCTGTGGTGTGTTCATGTATGACAAATGGACACTTTACACACACACTACACTGAGCACGTGTGTTTTTGTGACAAAACCTGGTTTGGAGACCGGACCGACTTGTTGGAGGGAGATTCTTTCTGATGAAAGATCTTGTAATGTATGACCATCTTGTAATGTATGACCCCGTCACTGATCAGTCATGTGGTGTGCCCTCCACTACCACTTCAGGATTCCCAGTTATGTGCATATGTCCAACAGGAGTCATGTAGTGTGTCCCTGGCTTAAACTCGCGATAGGGCATTGACATTGCAGGTGTTACTTACCCATCTACAGACAGTTTTTGCTTGATGCATATTTGTTGGAAAACTGATAAGTAGGTGTCTTATGTTTTTTGTTCATGCAAATTATCTGTTTAACACCGCCATTCGTGTGTGTGTGTGTGTGTTTGTGTGTATATATACCCGATATTAAAATGGACTTTTTTTTTTTACCTTGTTTGGTCCTTAGTTATTTTAAGCATGACTCCTCATATGTCAACCCAAATCCTCACTGTTCCAGAATGTGTACATTTAATGACTAGTTATAGGAAAGTTATGTCGTTTCATCTACTCTTTTTGTAGGTTCTGTCTGGCCTTGACTTGGTGTGCTACTGTGTGAGCGTGTGTAAGCAGATCGCTGCGTGCCTAAACATCAGTGTGTTCAGCCTCCGCAAGCCAGGATCCTCCAAACCAGGCTACCGCAACCACCATTAACACACACACACACACACACACACACACACATACGCAGACACAGACTCCGTCCCCCTGCAGGTCAGTTACTTGAATGGATGTAACAAATTTCGAACCCAAACACAGGCCAGATTATGCAAAACTCCTCAGAGCTTTCACCTGTATGTGTCTGAAGGAATGGAGGATCTGTGGAGTGATTTTGAGAACAGTGGAATGTTGAGGGAATTACTGGGGTCTTTTTACACACTCCGGTTTCTTTTGTTCTCAGTGTGTTGCTTAAATTAATGTTTCTATTTTTTTGTCCTATGTCCTTAAAAGTGACACAGATGTAAATGAATCTAACACGAGTAAGACGTTACTATAATGGCACTAATCACAACAGCCAGTGTCTGCTGTCTGCAGAACTGAACAAATGCAGCGAAAGTTACGACTATATTTTTATTTTAAGAAGTCATCTTAATTCTCCACCTAAACAAACTTTCTGCTAAACCAGTCACCTAAAGTTTGTCATGTTAATGTGGTAATAGCTTACACAAAGATAAAGTACTCTTGACCAAGTGTTAAAGGAATAGCTTTGCAAAAAAAAGAGAAATTGAAAAAAGAAAGGAATTTACCCAATACCACCCCCACACCCGTACACCAGAGTGGCTTCTTTAGTATTGCACTGGAGCTACAAAGCTATTCTAACAAGTAAAGTTTATGTATACATGGGTTCCTCGAGTTATGCCACAGATCTGTTCCTTCGTCAGGGATGTAACCCAAATTTTGGTGTAGGTCGAAACACACCCTAACACACAGTTGTAAAATCATAAAAACACAACTAAGCCACAGAAAAAGGAAAAGGAAATCTCCCTCACTCATACGCCGCATTACTGCGTATTCTTCCACCGCATGCAACCAAACTAGTTCGCCCATGTAGTCTGTAAGTATGAGGCTAACGGTGTAAGCCGAGTGGGAGTGGGAGTGGGGGAGAGCGTCGTAAACTCGAAACGTCGTATGTCGAGACTGTTGTAACCTGAAGAACCCCTGTACATTATTTATTAATAGCACAACAATTTTTCAGACTGGAAAGTTAGGAGAATTGGTGAAGTATAAGCTTCTTTTGCTTGTCACCTACATTAGCTAATTTGGGATATGGGGCAAGACTGGGTAAGTTTTATTACATGCAATATTTTTTTGCATATAATTGTATATAATATTTAAGTTAGCTGTGATTCCAGACTTTTGAATGGTAGTGTCATTTGAAGAGCCAGCGTTCTTCCACTATGCTTGATGCACAGGAAAGTCGACTGTACTGTCTCACTGCAGTGCAATGACACTTTGCCATAGAATCCAGTGGCCAACATGTTGACGGGCTAGTTTTTACACACCACACAGAGTTTTATTTTGAGCTGAGAATTCCCTCAAACAGGGAAATGCACCCTGAGATCATAGTCTGTGGTTGAGGTTCAAATGTCAACCTTTTGCTAAAAGATACAGCATGATTCATTTTGTATTACACTTATGCCAAGTATAATACTTAAACAGTATTGCAGACGTAACCGTAACTAAACCAAACACTTTGAGTTAGTGTTTAAACACCTGAGTTAAATTCATGTGCCTTTTTTTTCCATTTCTCACCTTTTACTTTTTCTGTACAGCCAAAAATATACTCTATGCACATTAAGGGTAGACTTTGTGTTCTTTATTTACACCTTTAAACACAAACTTCATCAGGTTCCCAAATCCGTCGTTTACATTCATACATGTACAATAATCAGTGAAACTATTAGAGATATACAGCTTTCATTTCACTAGAAACAAATTGTTAGAATCTCAAATTTCTTTTGTCTTTTTGTTTTTACTTTCTATGCCGTTTGAATGCTCTAACAGCACTTTACACTGTGTAAACATGTTTTGAGGAGTGGACCAGCGGAAGCGGTCCAAAATGACTTGTTAGGTTAATGTAGTGGGAAGTAATGTAGTGGGAAGTAATGTAGTGGGAAGTGTTTCGCTTCTCCAAGTTTCCATTTTGGAGATTCAAGGTTTAGTTAAAACAGCAAGAAAATGCCACTCCCAGTCAATAGAAGGCTATGCCACAGTAAATAGTGAAGGTCATTTGCGATCACTGAGCTGCTAGATTTCCTTTCTTTTTCTTTTTCAAATCGAGGTCAAAGCAACTATGCAGGTCACTTTCCTTTCTGATGTCAGTATAGACCCCTTTACTCAAAGTGTCCACATGCACAGCTGTCAGATCATCAAAGGAGTGAATTAAAGGAATTGTTTAGCCCCCAGTTCTAGCCATGACATGTTGGGTATGTAAAGTTTGCTTCTTTAGTTTTAAAACTCTGTGGCTCTGTGGCCAACAGGTAATGGAAACTTACGCCCGTTCAATTAGAATGGTGCTATATGTCTAAATCATACGGACCAAATTCTTTAATCTTTTTTTTACACTATGCGAGGATCTTTAATCTATGTTTATAGATAGAAGTATGTCATAGACATACTTAAGTCAGTCTATTAGAGATGACGGTGAATGTGTGATGATTCAGGCAGTTAGCACCATGCTGAATGGTGGGTATAAGTTTCCATCACCTTTAAGCGACATTCACCTTAAGACGTCTGCAACGGGCGGGATGCTTGCGGGGCCGGCGGGACGCGGCGCAAAAGCATGCGGCGCGGGTCTACATTTGAGTTTCTTGCGGGAGTGGGCGGTAATAGAGAGATGTGTTTGCGGGAGCGGGACAAAGACATTGTTCTTTGGACTCCTGCAAAGTATACATTTGCTTTGAATACATTTTACAGTTTGTTTTTATGTGGGGAACAACATAAGTGGTAGGCGACCTTACCTGCAGATGTTTGCGTTGCGCGGGAATCTCTGGGACGCCGGCAGAATGGAAGAGCAACGAGCACCGACTGAGGTTGGAATAAACGCAGAGCCGCGCCACAAATTTCAATGTTTCCCTATATTTCTTTCTTTTTGACTGTGAAATGTTTCTATTGAGACTGTTTAGATATTTTTTAATTCAGGTGTGTTGCCTAGTTAGAAACGTTGTTGGTTGTATTTTTTTGTGGAAGACCGGTTAGCCAAATCTACCCTTATATAAAAGACATCTTTAATTCGCAGCCGGAGTCATGCCCACGTAATATAGCCTATGTTTCATAAATTCCTGTATGTCAGTTAGGCAACAAATAAATTTGGTACCTTATTTAAATTTTATAAGCCAAAATATTATAGCAAGTAGAATGTGTCCGGTATTTTTTGCCCACCCTACACTCCACCTGCCTTGCTTGCGGGATTCAGCGGGCGGGAGCGGGACAAACCATATTAGATGTGGGCGGGAGCGGGTCGAACTATTACACATTTCTGCGGGAGCGGACTAGAGGGGGACAGAAACTTGTGGAAGCTCTAATTCACCTCATCACTTCTGTGCAAAGTTTGCACACCAAAAGTGTCTTGGCTTGAACCACAGTTGGGCTAAGTTATTGTTATTGGTGGTGGTGGAGGTGTTGTTGATGATGTTGTTATTATTATTGAATATTATTATTATTAAGCAATAGTTTGCTAATAATAAAAACTGTAGGAACAGTGGCATACCTAACAGCATGACAAATGCGCCTGTTGTACATTTCAGTGAGGGAATTTACTCTGCAAAATTAAAAGCAGTCCACCCTTACAAATAAGAAATTTTAACCATAGCATACCTTCATATGCACATTTTGGGAAGAGAGAGAATTGGGTTTAGTCTTAAGCTTTTGGCTTTTGCTTTTACTGCACATTGTAATGTTTTCCTGCTCACACTTTATTTAGATGTACGCATTCTGCCATTGTCAGCAATTGTAGCTGACTGATTCAGACGTGTTTGGTGTGTGAAGTTTGCTTCTTTAGTGTTACTCTGTAGCTCTGAGGCACATGTAGCTAACAAGTAATGGAAACGTATGCCCACCTTTTAACATGGTGCTGAATGATCGCATGCCTGAAGTTACGTAATCTCCAATAGACTTGATAATGTTTCTCACAGTGGATGACATGGACTAAATTGTCACGTGGCTATAAATAGTAGAAGCCATCCTGAAGCCTAATCTTTTTTATTTGTGATTATTTAACAGAACAAGTGTAAAATTTAGACATGCTGCCTCTACCATGCTAATTCTCTAGTACTAATAAGCTTCCATTACTACAGTTAGCTACATTAACCTCATAGCTTTAGTACAACATGAAAGAAGCAAACACTGACTACCTTTGGATTAATGTAAAACTGATTTTGCCAAACTGTTACTGTGTGATAGCAGAAAAGTGGTACATTGTAGGGATGCGTCAGTCATGATTTGTTTATTAATGAGAAATTCCAATTTCCTCACACTGTAATTGGCCTGGTGCGCATTTATTTTGCCTTATTTTCACACTGTGCAGGCTTCATGAATACATCTCACACTAACAACTGGCAATGTTAACATTTAATATTCTCTTTAATGGGCCGAACTGGGATTTTATATCCGTAATGAAAAGCGGCCTGTTTAAAGTAGGGGTGTGCCAATTTGATACTGGCCAAAATCATCAGATCAGATATCGCAAAAAGCCTAAAACATAAAGTAAATGCTTAAATTAACTTTGAGCGCTGTAAAGGGAGATGTGTCTGGACACGAGTAACCCAGATCCGCTGCAAGACTGTGTCTCAAATTCCTGCACTATGTAGGATTTAAATTCAGGCTCCTGAACAGAAATAGTGTATAAAATGGCTAACAGCGAGCCACTAAATTGGGGCTGAAACTGCACAGTGCACTTTAGAGTAAGTAGGGAGCCGTTTTTGGGTTCAAACTGCATCCAGACATGTATAATTAACAGCTTAGTAGCCTAGTGGTTAGAGCACTGCCCCTGCAATCAGAAGGTTGTGGGATCTAATCCCAACTGATCGTGTCACTGAGATACCCTTGAGCAAGGTACCGTACCCACACACAGCTCCCTGTGCGCCCCTTGCTGGTGGCAGCCCCCTGCTTCACTTGGTGAAAGTGTTAAATTCTTTCTATGTATTTAACCCAGTGTGCTGTGGTGGGTTCATGTGTGACTATAAGGGGCTACTTTACTTAATAGAGGAGAAAAGACAGTATTGATTAGTACTGGCAGACACTCAAGGTTGCAGAATAAGTATCAGACATGGAAAAAGTGCTGTCGTATTACTCCTAATTTATATAATGTGAATCTGATAAAGTGAGACATAAACATTTCCATTATTTTTACATCCCTTCTAAAATGTGTAGTGCGGGATCAGGGAAAATAACATCAAGTTCAGATACTGAGTGCGTCTCCAAGTGCATGTATAAATTCAGAAGCTGATGCGCAAAACTCCTTTTTATTTTACCTCTTACCTCTAACCATTTCGTTTCCGTGTGTATATTATTCCTCGCTGATCGTGTTAAGGAAAGTCTTTAAGGATATGGTAGTAATTCGCTATTTATTCACGGTTGGTCAAGGCTTCTTTGATATTGGTATTAGTGCCTTTCCTGACCGTCTGTCTTGCGTGGTGTTCTGGAAACGTTCACACACGTAGTACTGGGACTGTGTTAGTGGCATTCTATAATGGCATTCTGGATTTACACTCATCCTTCCATATGCAATTGCAAACATTTTTAACGTGTTGTTTGAATTTATGAAACGCTTCTATTTCTCAGTTTTGTTATTTCCTCCTCCCCCACTCCATGCTCCCTCTTTTATAACTCAATTTTTAACGCCAAGGGCATTTTGTGAACTTTTAACTGGATCCCTGAAGAGAAATCCCTGTTTATTGCACTTATATTTAGCTTCTCAATCCTTTTAAATGAGTGCACAGAAAGGATAGCATACTTATATATCTGCGGTTTTAAGTAACTTTGGGAAATTAGAACATTTAAAAAATGTTAATCTGTGATCTTGTCTAGGATTCAAAGACTAAAAATTAATCAAATTAAGGTCAGACATCAGACATGTCTCGAGACATTAGTTACATTTATAAGTAGCCTGTTTTTTTTTTGTTTTTTTTTATTTTTTATTTTTTTTTTTTATATACTGTTCCTTTAAGCTCTACCTCCTGCCATTTGTCGAATGCCTTATTTCTTCAGTTTGTTTCAACTCCATTTCAGTGGTTATTATTTTATCCTCTGGTTGTAAACACAGGCTGCTCATGTGTTCACTGTTAAACTGTCCAGTTGACATTTTCCACTAAGTCCTCACATGCCTTTAGTTAGTAACAGTGTGTCCTGCCACAGTAAAGCCATTGTAGTTGATTTTTGCTGTTTGTTCTGTATGTCTAAATATCACATGGACTGCATTTTGTTTTCTGGTGATCAAATTTTCTAATAGCTGTTGTAAACAATAAAGACTGTTATATTTATCATAACACACACCTTCTGTCTGGGGTTCATTTTTTTATGGATCGCTCTCACTCACTCACTCTTTCTGTGTCGCTTTTTCTCTCTCACTCTTTATCTGTCTCTCTCTCTCTCTCTAACATTCTTTGAAAACTTGCCAGACTTTGTCTATAGGGAACGCTGCAAGTGTACGCTACAGTTTAGAAATTTGGTTTGTTTATACCTGACTACATTTGCATCCGGCTTGCTCAACTAAATGGCCACCAAACCAATCAAAATAGCCAATCAAAAACCAGTAATGAACTGATGTGTGACCAGACTTGATGCAGTTTTCTAGGCTCATTCATAATGCTATATTTCAAACAAATCATAGGAGAGAGCTGTAACAAGTTTTCATCTGATGTGGTTTGGTCTTATATAATATTAAATTAATTTTAAAAATTTATCAAATTAATAACGGACGTTGATTTAACTTTATCTTTACAGGTTTACAGGAACAGATGTGGACTACTTGAGCACTGATGTACTTTGCTCTGGATAAGAGCATCAGCTAAATGCCATAAATGTAATTCATACAATTCATTTCCCACTAAGACACACGTCTCAGTTTATTACATCACTCATAACAGAACTGAAAAACAAAATACATTGTTAAATTCATACTCATTCTTGCAGCTTCTGCAGCAGCCATATTATGCACCACAAAATAATATGCCTAGTTTGGGAAAAGGAAACCGAGGAGTGGAAAAGTAGAGAATGCAGTTAAGGCTGCTGTTGCAGTGAGGAACCAGATCATCAGGGGTGGATAAATTGTGTATATTCATTAGATTTGTAATGCCAGAAGACTCTTTCTAATTAATATACACAATTTATTCACCCCTGATAAGCAAGGTTAATATCCTTAATATGACAGAATGAAATGCTTTGTTAAGGCTTAGTTAAAGAGAGGGCGAGTCTAAAATTAAATGAAAGGAGCAAATGATCAGCTATAGGCAATTCATCAGCTGTGCAGTTGGAAGGGATGAGACCAGAACAACAAAGATATCACCTTATATGTGCGTTGGGAAAGTAAATATGCTGCTGTCAGATGGATTTTTATTCAGACACTGAAAACCCATAGCCACAGGTCTTGCCAACATATGTTCAAAATTTGAGCTCAAAAGAATAAAAAATGAATGTTGTATAAGGTTTTTAGTGCAAGCAGTACCATTTAGTGCAAGCAAAGATGCCATTTTGTTTGGAGAAATCCTTATTTTTATCACAGAATTATAAATCAATAAACCGCTTCAACACCGCTCCTATCCCATTCATTCTGTACAGAAGTTCCGGTTGAATCGACTCACGCTGTCCGAGAGAGTCGACTCTGCCCCTCGAGTGACCAAACACAGCTCCAAAAAACCACCCTCCGGCTAGCGCACCAAATACTCGACAAAACTCGCTCAAAACACAATAAAACAACTCCAAAACAACTCCAAAGCAGTTTTATCACAACCCAGCCTGCAAAAAGACAAAATCCAAATGACTTACTTTTCTAAGTAAAACACGAGTGTCTGTCCCGAGCGCTCCACCTGTCCCGAGCGCTTATATGGCCTTTTCTCCTGGACATTCTTATTTGCTGGCCAAATATCCCCATCAAATATCTTTAAAGTGAAACTTGTTCTTCTCAACCTATTTCTTTACCTCCAAAATGCTCAGGTGCACTCTGGATCCTCAGTGATGGAAAAAAGTAACCATTTTTAAAATACATGCAAATCACATAGTATGATAATCTAATGCATGGCACTTATCTGTAGTTGGAAGTGAATATCAGGGATGGAATGAGTAAAAATGTATATCAGGAAAAACTACCTGAGAAGAAGCAGCTTCCCCCTCAGGTCTGACAGGAGCAGGACCAGACACTCTGAAGACCGGCTCCAGGTTTCCCTTCAGCAGATGTGAAGCTTCCGCCGTCCAGAAGGCAAACCTCTGTCCATGTCTGAGTAATACAATTACATTATATACACAAACAAGACCTGACATTTGAACATCTCAGTGTCACCAATGGTGTTTTTAATACCCTTCTATGCAAACCCTCTCCATAAGCTGAATGCACCACCACCGGCGAATTGATTTACAACAACGAATGCAGTTTTTTAAATAATTATGCTGCCCTAAAATCACCATTTTACACTTACTTCAATGTCTCTTCCTGTTCTTTCAGTCCAGGGCTTTGGGTCAATGGCTCTTGCAATTTGTCTGAGAATACAAGGACAGTAATTGTTATCTGTAATTCAAGGATCAGTGCCGTAGCCTGAGAACGAGACTACACGTGAAACCTGTAGCCTGAGAACGAGACTACACGTGAAACCTGTAGCCTGAGAACAAGTTTGGCCACAGAACAGTGTTTCCCATTGTGGAGCTCTCATGTTGCTATGGGTGCAATTGCTTCTCTAGTGTCACAAGGATAGGTGAACTAGAACGTTTAGCCAGGAGTTTAGCCGTGTAGCGTGATAGGTGAGTCCAAGCGCGGACAGAAGCGAGAGGGCTGGTTGAATCACGCACTTTGATCTGCAAACGCTCTCACAAGGGTTAAAGATTCCCACCGGAACCAGCGTTAACATTCATGCTCACAACAGGTAGTATAGTGAGTACTCACGTAACCGAGGAATGATGACTGGAGACAGGCGAGGTTGCAAGACTCAATGTCTGAGCAAAGTGAATCAGCCTACTTGATGATGATGATGATGATAATGAAAGCCTTTATTTGTCACTTACACTCTTACATGCAGTGAAATTGGACTTCCTGTTTATATACACTGTAACGCGCTCATTTCCTGTCATCCGTGCGCGTCACACGATTGGTGCATGTGACATCTAGCATGTAATCATTCTGTTTGTAACTGGAGTTTGGATTTTGTCTTGATTTTTCCATACCCAATGTGTGTCCTGAGCTGGATGGAAATAAACACTGCCATCAAACAAGCAAAGTGTCATTCTTAATTTCAACCTAAACAGTGTTCTGTAGACATCATCTCCAAAGCCATGTGGCTGAAGGGAATCGAGAAAAAGGATTTCCCTCTGGGGTACTAATATCACCTGAAA
This sequence comes from Hydrocynus forskahlii, assembly GCA_037974365.1. Taxonomy (NCBI): domain Eukaryota; kingdom Metazoa; phylum Chordata; class Actinopteri; order Characiformes; family Alestidae; genus Hydrocynus; species Hydrocynus forskahlii. Next base: position 2,281 of record JBBPCX010033640.1, on the reverse strand, counting down.
TGGACATTCTGAAAATAAATACAAAACGATACCAACTTCCAATTGAAACTAAAATCTGAATGTTTCAAAACTGCACTCAACACAGAGAAGAAGTGGTCTGCCTGATCCTGTTGCCTACTCACAGCTGGAAATGTATGGCATCTTTAGACCCCAAGTTTTCCTAGAAAACCTACAAAAAACAGCACCTCTAAATCCACACACACAGTACATTAATATGAAGATTTATGAAGTTTCTTTAGCATGGTACCCTTGTGGGGCTTCTAATAGGGCCACACTATAGCCTAATCCGAAAGTACCAGGCTAACGCGGGCACTGCCATGTGGTTGCTCACATAAATGTGGGTCGATGGCTATCTGTGGTAAATGCTGCAGACTAACATTGATCTCTAGTTCTCATAACAAATCTCATTAGCCAACTATCATCTGACATCAGTCCATCAATGAGCATCAGGGTCCTTTTGCACATAGTTTTGGTTGAATTAGCATCTGTGGTTGACTGGAGAGACAGAGTTCTTTGCATACGGGAACGGGAACAGAAACAGAAACGGAAAAAGCTGAGAGCAAACAACACTGTCAAGATGTCACACAGGAAAAAAGCAGTAATGTTTTATCCAAATATAGTATAATGTTTTATCCTAGTATTCTAGTTTTCTAGTTAGGATACACCCAACTATATATCCTAACCTTCTCTGTTCAAACCTCCAGTGAAGGGCAGTCTTAATTAAGGATGGGTATCGTTAAGATTTAACGGTACTTCTACTTTAACGGTATTACTACTGCTTATCGGTCCAGTAGTTTGATTCTTACCAGTACTTTTTAAGAAAAAATCTGAAAAACAGCATAATTAACTTTGCTTTATTTGAAATTGGGATTATCTGAATGATAGTTCAGATTATGTTTTGGCCTTGAGAGTTTATTAATGCACGTACCCAAAACAGCCAACCTGCTAATATTACTTTTAATTATTAACCCACATGCATATTTTAGATAATCATGTGTGCACTGGCATTTATAACATACCTGGGGCAACAACGGATGAAAAATGAGCTAAGCTGTCAAAAACGGTGCATCTTTCCATCTGAATGTGACGCACTTTACAGATTGTGTGTAAAGGCGGAATCACGAGCAAAACTCATGTTACACTTTTTCCCACGAGCACTGTCTGCATTAATTCCAGTGAAGTGCAACCACACTTCTAATCTTTTAACTTACTCTGCCGTCATCTAGTTGGACTGCCAGATCTGGGACGGAGATTGCGAGCCAGACCTTCTCATCCAACATCAGTGCCTGACCCCAGAATGAGTGGGTACAAATTCCCACAGAAACTCCAAGAAGAGTGGAAGCTATTTTAGCTGCATAGGGGGACCAACTCCGTATTAAAGTCTATTTGTATGAATGCAATGTCATTAAAGTCCCTTTGGGTGTAATGGTCAGGTGTCCCAATACTTTTGTACATGAAGTGTATTTCAATGTCTACAAACGGATATTACATTACATATCATGTGGTCGTGTCCAAATGTTTGTACACACACAGCCATGAGCAGAACATGCGTCTGTCTGTGTGTGTGCGCATGTTGAGAGTTTCCCTGTACATGGTGCATGCAAGAGAACACTCTAGATTAACAGTTTCATTAGTGACGGAGTTGTTCTGATAAACGGGGAAAGATTACTTTTTTGTAGGAACAAAAATCTGATTTGTTAATTTCTCCAGCACCGAAGGCAATACTATTAACATCAGAGTTGATCAATTCTCCAGTTTTTAAAAATGTTGCCTTTGGGACCATTTAGTACCAGGTTTCAATAACCATCCCTAATGTAAAGTAACTATTCTGTCATATGTGAACACATTACAGCATACAGTGTGAACAGCACACCCATGCATTTAACCCATTTAGCAAGTGAAGCAGTGGGCAGCCAGGAACAAAGTGCCCGGGGAGCAGTGTGTGGGGACGGTACCTTACTCAAGGGAACCTCAGTGGTGCCACTAGCAGTCCTGAGCCTTCCTGATTGCAGGGCGAATGCCTTAACCACTAGGCCACCTGCTGCCCCTTAATGCTTTAGCATGCAAGACATTTTGGACAGTGCCATACTTCCAACTTTGTGGACACAGTTTGGGGGAGAGTTCAGTGTGGAAGAACTTGACTGGCCGTACAGAGTCCTGACCTCATCCCACCTTTGGGATGAGCTGGAACGGAGATCGTGAGTCAGACCTTCTCGTCCAACATCAGTGCCTGAGCTCATAAATGCTCTACAGAATGAATGGGCACAAATTCCCACAGAAA